>KZ651790.1:159262-211291 GCA_001010745.2 Gerris buenoi
CCTGTTCAGGACTGCCTGAACTCCTTTTATGTATTAGTTAAAGTTTATCAAATAATTTATGTAAATAATATAATTAGTTGATTGTAATGTTTAGTTATATTGTAATTATGGCTATTTCCTGAATAATAGACCTGAAACACATCGCGCACATGAACCTGGGTTCCCTTCTTCCACCAATAGGAACACAGTGACTGGAAAAGTTGGATTACAGAGTTGTTTACATACTTGGCTACATCATAGATGCTAAACCAGCCTTTTATACAAGTTATTTTCGCCTTTCAATTTGTGGCATTCAGCTAGCTTATTTTTACTGCATAAAGACAAATTTAGCAACATTTATAACAGCCTGGTATTCAGTGATATTCTACTCAAGATTTGGAATCATCCCTTCTCCCATTCCAACAGCACAGCTCAACCCGAATCAACGCTAAGCTAATTATCATTATTTATGTTAAAATCATTCTGTTTCTTTCTCATTTAGGCATTTTGATAGTATATTAAGCTTTTATTATTATTTAAATATAAATACAGTTCACTTGCTCATTATTCGTTTCTTTATTTATTAGTTTATTTTAATTAGAATTCATGGAGGAACCGGGCCCTATTATTTAAAGCCCTTCCTTATGAACACTCCCTCCACATAATATTATGCCAGAATTACGAATGTGCAGATTTTCATATTCTGGGTTTCTTAGCTAGATAAACTTCTCTTTTATAAGCCAATTATAATATTTAACTAATAAGCCCAATATTATGTAGTTATACATAAAAATAAGTAGCAATAGAACTGAATTAAGTGGTATCACTAACTTAGAAATTCTATTCTCTAAAATATGACATTAACATTTTCATGGTTCATACATACTACTTAGTCAAGAGAGCAAACATAATGAAGAATGACTATGATAACTAGTCGCCTTCAAATTTAATAATTTATTAATGCAATCATTTTTTAGGTGCTTCATTTAATTTTGCATACCTGCCATCTACTCCTGATCAAGAGAAGATGTTACACTGTAGGCTCTCTCAGGATCATAGGTACACTCGTAATTTTGTCTTTAAATTAATTTGATTATATTTTGTTTCGAGCTTTAATTTGTATCAATTTAACAAAATTTTTAGTGTAATGAATTTGTTTTTTGATACAGGAGTCTAACATTTAACGGAACGGATTTAGGACCATTGTTTTTACATCAGATTACAGATTTGAAAATGTTTAAAGACATATCATCAGGTTTGTCAACTCTTTAATCATTTCTATTACTTAGTAAAATGTGTATTTTATTTTTAACTATAACCTTGCCTTAATCAGTTCTTGATTATAAAGTAAAGACAATACTTGATTTATAAAGTACTACTTTTATCCAAGCAATAATCTTCATTTTTAAACTCTATTTCTGTCGTTCTTTATCTTAAAATATCTCTTATTTCTCTTGCTCTAGTGCACCCTCCTCCCTTTTTAGGTTTCTGTACAAAGTTCTAAAAGATACCTTATACAACAGCTCTGTCTGTCTGTCCGTTGGTTTGTTTCAATTCATAAACTACTATAGCTAGAAACATAAAATTTGTCACACAGGTGCATCTCGGCATTTGAGGCAACTGGACACAGTTTGGAGTTTTTGTATTTAATATTTCCAAGATGGCGGCCTGGCCAATATGGTAGATGAATAAAACACGTTTTTAGTTACCATGGCATGTTATACATCAATTGTAAGGTCTTAAAGTGTAGAAAAGGAATATGCAACTATTACACTTAATAATTTTAACTTAATTGTACAGAAACTGGCGATTATCGCCTGACGTACTTACGTGAAGCGCGCTTTACTTGTTCTTTTATTAATCCTACATTTCTTACTTTCTTTAAATGTGACCTTGTACTTTACTGTTACAGATTATACAACTGCCCTGTTTACACGGCGACAGTTGATGCAATAGTTATGGTCATAATAGCAACTATTGCATTAACTATCACAGTGTAGACTACATTGACAGACTACGTTGACAGAATCTGTCAACTATCAACAAATATGATAGCTTGCTTCACATTTGGTATCAGATTTTGTTGTTTTCAACAAAATGAATATTCCGTTTACTGTATATGTATTATAATTTAAAATTATAATATATTTAATGTTCTATTTCTGTATCCTAGTCTGAAATTTAGGATATGGATATAACTTTGAGTACAAGACAACAAGTTTTGACGTATGTTAACTCTCACAGTGTAGACTGTATGCCTCTGCGATAGTTCTATGACGTAGATAGTGATAGTTTCCCATGATAGTTCTATCATGGGAGAACTATCACTCTGTAACGTGGCTTTATCCTAATAGATTGGAGCAAAAGCTCTTATTATGGGTATAATAATCATTTCAAGAAACAATATCCAAGGAACTGGAGGAAATATATTTTACCTACGATTGATACGTAATATAAACATTGTATCTCTGTTTAGATTCGTAGAAAGTGATTCTTTACACACCTGTATTAATTGCGCATGCGTGTCTCATAGTTTTGAACAATTCCTCTTTTTTTCCACTCTAGTGACGAAAAGAAGAAAAATTATTCTTCAACTTTACACACGATTAGCGAGTTTGTTTACATTTAACATAACTAATTTGATGTTTACATTTAACATAACTAATTTGATGTTTACATTTAACATAACTAATTTGATGTTTATTTAATAAAAGTAAATGTTTGCATAGAGTTTTTTTTGTGAAAATCAATGAGTGATTTAAGTGATTATGAAGAATATGAGGAGAATAATACGCCTTCCAAAATAATTAATTCGGCTCAAAATACAACTAATGAATTGATGCAAAAGAGAAATACTGAAATACGAGCTTACATACAGGAAGTTTATTATTTTTTTCTGCATTTATTATTAAAATCTAACAATCGTAGATAAAGTACCGTACGCAACTCGTGCGAAAACGGCATTTTGCATTGTTCGTGTGGTTTTACTACCCTCGCTGTCGCTCGGGTGTAAACACCAAACTCGCATGCAAAATGCTACTTTCCACTCGACGCGTAATGTACTATTTTTTATGTCAGCATGAATATGTAACCATATGCACCATATAATATTTAATATATTATATTTTTTTTACTAATGTTGACAGGTAACAAAAGCTTAGACATAGTTTACAGGAGTAGTAATAATGATGATGATAAAAGGATGCTAAGGTTAGACACATTGTGCGATGTTAGACACAAGGAGAGGGCAGATTTATGGCTCTCTGCTTTTCACATGGTAAGATTGGAGCATAACTTTTTTCTAAGTGGTTCGTAATTAATGTAATTGATCTTATATAATTGTTTAAGATTAAGCAATTTTTCACTTTTATGTTGAACTGAGTTCATCTTAAGCAGATTAATAATAATAATAAAAAAAAGAGAAACAATATATCTCTTAAATTCAATTGATAATGAAGTATTTAACATTTGTTGTACATATGCATGTATTATAAGTTCATTAATCATAATCTATGTTCCTCTTATCTTATGCAAAGGCGTTTCTGCTTCTTTCTGCCATCGTCTAATGGCCTGTAGTTACACAGGGCTTATTTCTACCTACTGCTCAAATGCAGTCTGTTATCTTTTTGTCCTCCAACATCTGTTTGAAATAAAATATCTGCTGCAAATAACCAAATCTTAAATTGCCTTGGCAGGGAATTTTTCCCAATTATTGATCAGCTTTATCCTCTTGACTATTTGTTTTATTTTTAACTTAGTAGAGTTTGACGAACTCAACAGAAGTATTCATGCCAAATTGGTCATCATCAAATCAATTCAAAATATGTGCATAATAATTACTTTTATAAACAATTGCAAAATATGTGATCTACCATATTTAATCATATAAAACTACCTGAAATAAAAAATAGTAAGAAAAACTGAACTCAGCTTTTGAAGCCATTTCTTACTTTTAATTTTGCCTCTAATACATTTTTATAGTCAATGGATCATTTGACTATTTTATAACAGGCAGATCAGCTATTTTAACACTTTCATTTTACTTTACTTGTTATTAGTGAGGTACAAATTTAGTAATAAATTGTTAACCTACTTTCCAACTACCTAGGAAGCTGAAACTTTTTCTGATGATAAATTTCCGATAATAATGTAAATTTCCAATAATAATAGTGTAACTTTAATGATGATAAGATAAATTTTGTGATAATAATTAAGTTTTGTTAAAAATTATAAATGCAGATTATGTATTATCTATCATAAAAGTCCTTTACACCTCTCTAAATATTGAATCCAGTTTTTAAATGATGTTTGGTCTTTGGTTCTTGAGAGAGCTATTTATGCCCTTAGACCATTGACGCCCGATTATTATTTACCTGATTAATTGTATTTTTATCTTTCAGGGTTATTCTTTGCTTAAAGATGCTGATCCTTAAGCAATGATATATCTTTGCTTTAAACCTCTTAAAGTGTTCTACATCCATTCTCTTAAGTTCAAAGGAATCTCTAATCTCTCTCTTCCTTCTCCACCGAACAAAAATACTCTTTTTATTCTATTTCTTACTCTAATTTATATCATGTCTCTTTTAGATGGTTATTTTTTACTCCCACTAGGAGATAAGAAATAGTTCATTATTGCAAAATTCTGACAGGCATTATTATAAATAGGTGGAAATAAATCAATTCTATTGTTACGAACATATTCAAGTATGCAACAAAGATATCTTTATAGCTTTAAAAGACTAAATCATAATTAACCATATACCTTTTCTGTCCCTTTACTAAAGATAATTGCCATTAATTAATAGTTTTTAAAATTTATTTATTTATTATCATCCAAAAATCTTAAGTTCTGTTTGGCCGTGCCATTATAGTAGCACTTACTTTATTTTAACTCATAAATTAACTACCCCATTTCTCTATTTTTATTATAATTTCTATTAATGTTTATTAATTGATATAAAATGAGATAAATTCCTAAGTATTTTTAAAGATCTGATTTGTTTAAAAAAAAAAAAATCTCCAATTCAATGTGCATGTTTATTTTAACTAATTTATGATAAAATAATACTCTTATATTTTAATATTCTCATCAAAAGGAATGACTAATAGTTCTATCAAAAAGATATTAATTTTTATTTGGAGCTGACGTTTGAAAATTAAATTTAACACATCCATTAAATTTTATTGTTATCATTTTTAAAATAAAATAGTTTTTATAATACTCGAGTTAAGTTTTCATGTTATATCTTTGATCTTGTTAATTTAAAATAATTTTTGATGTAATTTAATTGTTAAGATATCCACTCTGTTAATGTATTTTTTAGATAATAGAATGAAATTATTTTAAATATTATTGTATGATTATTTATATTTTTCTCATTGTATTGTTAACGTTATTTCTTTAAAAAAAATCTGTTTTAATATATTATATTTAAATACATATTTTCACTTACTCTGAATGTAAGTGAGATCTAAGATAATTAATTTTGTCCAACAAACATGTCTAATACTTTTATGTTATCTACTCTTTCCTCTCCTCTTATCTTGTTCAAAATCCTCAAATTTGTTTTATGAAGCTCTGACCTTCTACATATCCATTAATACTTTCTATAAAAGCCCATTTATCCGGTCAAGGTTCAAATGACCTTTGGTTTAACAAGCCAGGGGAGTGGTTCCTCATACACACATTATATAAACACACTATATAAGCACTGGGAGTGGTTCTTCATACACACACTACTTAGACTGAGCAGAAATATAAAACTTAAAAGGTCTGTTTTGTGAAGAGATCTGTTGACCCCTGTATGTTGTAAAGAATAAAATACAAAAAGAATTTTGTTATTATAATGGAAAATGTAAATAGTGAGTCCTAAAAGTAAAGGTTGAATACAGAAGAAAACAAAGCAAAATAAATAAATATGTGGGGCTTTCACGTCTCGAAACTTTTCCTTGCCAAGTAATTCCAAAATTGCAGCAGATATTTAGTTGAAATAAGGAGGACTTATTTATCTTATAGAAAGGTAGAAATTGGTGTAAATTTCAGCTCAATGGTTCTGATATTATTTTGTCTTAAAAGACCCAGAGAAAATATATACTCATAAAATATGGTATTCATAAATAATTTTAAAAGTTAATACAGTAGAACCTCAATAAGAAGTGTCTTGAGGTGCTCTTTTTGTTGAAGGTCGTATTATCAAGGTTATGTCGGCTATCAGTCGTGTTATTGAGGTACATAGACTTGTTCAAGGTCAACCCATTCCTGTATAGTCGCGTTATAGAGGTTGACTTCTCAAAACGACTTGTTACAGAGGTTCTGAGTAGTGGTGTGAATTGGAAAAAAATCCGTGCAATTGAGGTTGTTAGGAAAATAATAAATAATAGTCCCGTTATAGAGGTTAATTTAACATTATGTGTTATAGCTATGGCAATCTCAAGGGATTTTTTTGAGGGGGGGGGGGGGTGAAAACAAGACATTTCCTTTAGGCTTTAGGTAACAGGCCTCAAAGAGTCATATCAATAATTTTTTAACTCTTCGTTGACGTGTGTAACATATCTTTGTGAATAAGATCCAACTCCTTTGAACATAGATTTTTGATTGTATTTATGCAAAAAGTTAAATACTTATTTTAAGAGCAAATTATTCAAATTAGGAATTTTTATTGAACTGAGAACTAAAGATATTGTTAAATATTCTGCTACTGTTTTTTTTTTTTTTTTAAATTGTTGACTATAAATAAATAACAGATAAACATATATTTGAAAAATTATTCTTATCAACTAGTAGTGAGGGATGATTGTCTTTTAATGCCCTAATATTCCACTTACAAAAAAAAAAAAAAATAAATGAAATAATAATAATACAAAAAAGGAATCAAGCACAAAAAAAACCATACATAACAATATTTTACTTTTATTAAAACTAAAATTAAATAACACAAGTCTGTCAAAAGATGCTTTAGTAAACAGCTGTGTGTATTAACAACAGCTTAAGGTAAGGAGTAGATGACAGACTTTTTTATTTCAGTTTTTTTTTACAAACAATAATACATCTAGTTCATTGCCTCTTCCAATCTATGTACACTTTACTGCCATAAAGTATTCACACAAAGCAGAAAAGCAAAAAAATAATAATAAAAATAAAATAATAATAATTAAAATAAATTATAAATTTAATTTAAGGAAAAAAGGAATCAAATTTACAAAAGAAAGTTTTATGTAAAGCCTAAATATTGTACATTTGCACATAATGGTGCACATGGTTCAGTTGCTAAAATAAAGTGTTTTGAGATACTTTAACAAATTGATGGTGAACAAACTATTTGTTTTTTTCTGTAGTCATTTTTATCATGAAAGGAAACAAGAAAATACTTAGTGAAAAATCCGTCTATTGCTTTTTTTTTATATTTCCTTAAGTTTGTAAACACATGTAACATCTATTTAAAGAGAAGTTTAATAAGAATTTACCACATAAAAACAATTTAAATATTTATTTCAATAATAGACAATTAAAAAAATAAGTATGCTCACACATATTTTAAGCAATTAAAATAATATTAACAAATCTGATCAGTAGTTCTTAGCATTATCACATCTTTACATACCATTAACAACCATACTTCCAATTTTCTCTTTAGCACCAATTTACAAGAGTGTTAGTGATCCAATTTTATGTTCATACCGTAATCCAATGTAGATTTGTCTACATCTTTGTTTTAAATACTACACACATTCTGACGTCATTTAAGTTTTATTAAATTAAAGTTAAAATTTATAATAACTGATACATAGAAAATTAAAATGTAATAAAATAAAATTTTTTAACACATGAAAATAAGAAAGTAATCAAAATCAGACAAAAAAAAAAACATTCCAAAATCCACATAAATATTATTATTATATATATATTTTTTAAGAGGTAGAATTTTTACTACAAAAATAAATAAAACAATACTGGCTAGTGATCTCTTACTGCAATCTGTAGAGCAAGTGGAATAAAAATATTAATAACTTAATAGCATTCACAGAAAAGGTATTTGTAGCATTAACAAGAAGAGAAAATTATGAAATGAGACACAAATGAACCTTATCAATGGTAATTGCATGTGATACAAATGTGCCTGAGAGTTATGGTAGTTTTAACTAACAAAAACAAAAAGCCGACTTCCTAATAAGATCTAATTGCTGGAGGAACTGTCTCACATTCTTTTTCGTCTAATGTGTGATCGATGACTGGCCTGTAAGTGATCGATACCTGAAACAAAATCATATTTTGTTAATTATTAGGAAAACAATCAAAACCTCAAATACTCTTTTACCAGTTGATGTAGCTTATCGGGGGCAACATGTAAAGAAATGGAAAAAGTGACAAATATAATTAAAAATTTTCTGTATATTGATAAAAATTGCATTATTAATAGATACTTTTTCATTTCATACTCTCTCGAAAAACCTGATGCACTACATCGAAGCACAGTTGATCTACGACAAATACATCTGCCCAATATTTGCAAGATCAACCTGTATACGCTGCGTCTCAATATAGAGGACTGAAGATGGAAAATTTATTAAGAGAAAACTTATGAAATAAAGAAGTATCCATAATTGGTGATTTTTTTTTTATCAATCTACAGAAAAGACTTTAATTATATGTGCCAGTTTTTTGGTTTGTGAAGAGGAAATGGCAACGGTGGCTTTATTATTTAAAAATTTCCTACTGCTAACCGAAATCAATTGACAAGAGTTTATGTGAATTAAAAAAATGTAGGAGTGTTCAGAAAATATAAGCCATTAGCTGCAAAATGATAGTGTTTAGTGGTGAGATATATTTCTAGAATGGTTTGATGGTTCGAGCTATTATTTTAATTTAATGGAATTAGTTAAAAAGCCTTTTTATTTTGCTTTTCTTTTAATTTAATTACTGCTGAAGATACTTACTTCTCCTGTATTATGATCCATCATAGCCAATGTGTGTTTACGCCAGTGCTGTTCAATTGGTTTCTTGACCTGTCCTTCTAGAGGCTTAGCGTAATCTAATTCATCAATACGATCCTGGAACAACAAGAAAGCATTAGTAAAATAAAAATCATCAGTAAATCTAGAACAGAAACAAAAAGAATATAAGAAATAGCACTGATTTTTGCTGGTATTTATGTTACAAGAGCCCATTCTAGTTTTGCTCATTGTACACTATATGGGAGGTGTTCCAGCCTTCTGCGACATATTTGTTTCAACGATTAATAACCAGAAGATAGTAATGTAACATTCGGACACTAATATTGAAATTTATAAAATAGAAAAAGGGATATTCTACTAAATTTAGCTACCATTATTTTAGAGGTATCTTATTAATATATAAATCAGAATGTTTGTCTGTCTGTTAGCTTATAACTTAAGAACGACTGAACAGATTTTAATGATTCTTTTTTTATCAGAAAGCTTATTCTTCAGGGCATGATCTAGGCTATTTTAAAACATTTAAAAGTCATCCTTAAAGGTCTGGAAAAATGACACAGAAATTAATATTATGACATTTAATTGTTTTGACTTATTTTTTTAAAATAATGTTAGATACATTAATTACTTTAATTAATTACTCCATAGATATTTTATATGCCATGGAAAAGAAAATCAGTTAAGAGTACAGCTACTAAGTCCATGAAATTACGATGAGCTAATGAAATCACAATCTGCAGACAACTCATCGTAGAGAAACTGATAGTTTCAAGAGCTTCCGAAAGCACTAGAGAGAGCAAGGCCGTGAGAACATGGTAGAATCCTCACTTCTATACCGAGGGCCAACGAATCAGTTGAGGCATATATATCAAGAATAAACCAAAATACTATTAGAATAGCGACCGCTAGATGTAACCATCTACATTATACCTTTTTTTGTTATGCAGCTATGAATTATGATGCTAATATAGATTATGCTAATCACGCATTAGTTAAACTGGGTAAAATGAGTAAACTATGTTTTTGCTTTAAAATGGGATGATGAGCCTCCCGGTATATGTTGCTCCAAATGAAAGGTTTCTCTCCCATACATCGAAGCATCTCCTCAGCCATTATTATCTTTCTTTTCCAGAAAATAACGACACATCCGTTCATTTTCTTAAAAATTTAAGAAAACATGACTCGTGCTTTCAGATAACATTTTTGGTGTTGACCAAGAAATTACAATGCCTGGTTTTCCCCCTACATTTGTCATTCAAGAGCAAACGAACCACCGGATTGGCTCTATCTTTCCGATTAAAAAAGTTTTTACAAATATAAATCATTCTTCTGACTCAAGTTTAAACATGTCAAGTCTAAGCTCTGATTTTGATACTTCATCATAAATAAGAAATGAGGAAATTCTAGAGGACATAAAAAAAAGATTTAATTGAAATCGATAAAAAAAAGATAAGATTGCTCCAGGAATTAGAGGAAACTGAAAGAAAGAAAATTAGGCTTACCCGTGAACTGGAGCAATATAAATAATTTTGTTAATGAGATCTTGTTTTTTTTTTTAAATAAATAAAACAATAAATGCAGATTATATTGTGATGATTATCATATTGAGATGTAGAAAAATTGCACTGACACCTCCAATAGCCTTAGCAGACGAGCTATTGTATTATATGTCTAGAACTACACAAGAGTCAACACATTTTTTAAACAATATTATATCACAATATAATTATAATCAAATATTCATTTTTAAAAATGATTAATAAATTTATTTGCAATCGTAATTAACTAAAGTATGATGCTTTTTTAATTTAAGAATATAAATAAATGATCAATTAACCACTCAGTATCTCTACATAACTACTAAGACACTTCCTTACTGCTTCGTGCAAAGCACGGGTATTTCTGCTAGTTAAAAATAATTTTTAAATGGCATATATTATTCATTATTAAAGCTAAGATACAGATATAGTTTCAATCACCTTAAAATCTTCCCTGGCATGGGCACCTCTAGATTCCTTCCTGTTCTCAGCACCAATAATAGTCTGCATGGCACAGATCAACAAATTCTGTAGCTCTAATCCCTCAATCAGATCTGAATTCCAGATTAAACTTCTGTCCGATATCTGTAAACATAGATATAATGCATCATATTAAACCTCCTACAATAAAATGTAAGATTATTTTTATTTAGTTATACTAGTAAACTTTCTTTTTCTTTTTTAAGTTTCTTCATTTTTTTATCCCAATTAACAAATTATGTTATTATAAGATTAATCAGACAAATCATACATTTTGGTGGTTGTTCAACACACCTCTCCGCAGTAACTAATTAGGCATATTTTAGGCTTAGCTTCCAGTTTATAATAAAAAACATTATATTATAGAGTAGGCTAGATTTTGATAATCACTAGAGTTGGGACAACCGTCTAGAAAAAACAACCGAATGAATAGGTCGATTCGGGGAAAAAAAGTCGATTGAATTCAATCGACTGAAAACAGTCGCATAGCGGGTATAGGATATATGAATAAAGATATAGACCGAGACTGAACCCGCAAGTCGAATTTTTCAATCGAATGGTTTTTTTTTATAGTAGTAGTACGGTGGAGGCCGTAAAGGCCTCAGAGCTAAAGGGGTGTGAGAGTGAGAAGGCGCTTGACACTCGTTATCTCGAAGCAAACTACAGCCTGCTACGATATAGTTTTAATTCAAATAAATATAAATAAATATAAATATAGATTGTGACTGAATCCAGTCGAATTTTTCATTCGGATGTTTTTTGGTTGGTGGTTGGATAGGGGAAAGGAACGAAGTGAAGGGTGCAGAGCGGAGGAGGGGTGAGAAGGCGTTTGACACTCTTTATCTCGTTATACACACGTCCACATATACACATCCGAATTACATACAACTAATACAACTCCAAACATAGACTGATATCAGTCGAATAAAAACTATAAATCCACAACCGAATGAATGAATATTTTAAAACAACCGATTAGTCGACTTTTTTCAATCGATTGGTTCCCAACGCTAATAATCACTCTCTTCATGAACTAGCTTCCTAACTAATGATTCCTGCAATTATCTCAGAACAGGTATAAAATTTAACGTTTTAAGTCTTGAAACAAACCATTTTAAAATCTCAGTAGAGCTTACTTCATTAAAATACTTCTCTGAGGTACACATTTCTTACTTTTCTTTCAGAAAATAAGTTTATAACTGACAATAAATAAATTAAATATTAGGAGGACTTTACAACAAAATGGGAGCAAAAGTTTTTTAAGTAAAGCATGGACACAACAAGCTCACACAAGAGCTATAACAGAACGGAACTGAACGAGATATTTATAGTTGATTAGTAGGTGTCCCCCCCCCCCCCCACTGTTCTCCGGCTTTACGGAACCCTTAGCTGACCACCTATGCCTATTCCATACCTACCTAACTAGCTGGTCAACTAGCCCCTGTTGTTGGCCTAGGCTGTTCGCCCATTTCATTCTGCTATTATACACCAGTCCAGAGAGACATTGAATTCTTGCAAATACTTCAATTTTCTCTTATAAGAGAGGTAAAGCTACTAAATAGATATAATAACGATGACAAAAAGTCCGTAACTGTAACTTCTATAAACTATAATCCTAATTTCATCACAATTAATTTTTTCTTAAGTTTAATTTTTTTTCTTAAGTTTAATTTATTTTTTTTAAGCTCATTTTGCAGCCCCCTCTTTCTAGATCCCCACTGAGCTTTATATCCAGCTTATCAAACCATAGTTGTAAAATTAACATCTAATAACATTCTCAAGAACTGACTCACTATCTGTTCACCTTGTGTACAAATAACTATGTTAAACAAGTGTGCAGAAAACAATTAACAGGTAAACAAATGTTTACCTTAAGATCCTTTAGTGACTTGTAGACATCCTTCATTAGATGGACTCCTTCCTTAAGAGTTTCATCAGTCCTGAACACAGCTGCATGCTTCTGCATAGTTTTCTGCATGTTCAGCCTAATTTCAGAAGTTGAGCTCTGTCCACTAGCATGCCTTACCCAGTCCAAATTAGCAACAGATTCTTCTCCAGATGACTAGACATTGAACAAATAAATAATATCAAAATAATTTTAATATAATAATAAGTAGTGTTTTAAAGAAGCACATTCCCTGTTGTGCGACATCAGAGACAACCTTGTGTATGTGACCCTTTTACAGAACAGTTATCCTTAGGAATATCATCATTGCATTTTTTTTTAACATAAGTACATGTGCAAGGCTGAGATAAATGAGAGATAGACTACCAACATTTCTTATAAGCAATTATGTTTAATAAGTAATAACTATACTAACTGATTTAAGTTCAGGCATGCTTTCTCCAGGCTTGTTCTCTTCAGCAATAGTCTTGGCACAGGCACGTCCAAAGACAACGAGATCCAATAAAGAGTTAGCGCCCAGTCTGTTAGCACCATGTACACTGGAACAGCCAGCTTCACCAGCAGCATAGAGACCTTCTATAATCTTATCCTCTCCGTTCCTTGAGGTCAGCACCTATTATATAAAAAAAATTAAGAGGTGGCCCAAATTTACCTATCTGCAAATCTACAGTTGTAATCTTACAAAAGAATCAGAAAATTGTGTTCTTCTCATATTTTCAAAATTTAAAAGACTTAAGTTTATGCCCAGAATTCACTGATTAAAATGATTCACCTGTCCCTTATAGTTGGTAGGAACACCTCCCATGTTGTAGTGTACAGTGGGCAAAACTGGAATGGGTTCTCTTGTAACATCAACACCAGCGAAGATCATAGCTGTTTCTGAAATACCAGGAAGCCTGGTGGCAAGCTGATCTGGGGGAAGATGATGAAGCTGCAAGAACACATGATCCTTCTCAGGTCCAACACCCCTAAGAAAGAAAACAAATTTTAAGAAAAAATATAAGAATAAATATAAGAATAAATAAATAAAAATAAAAGAGGGAGTAAGAAAGAAAAAAAATATGATGGTTAGATTACCTTCCTTCCCTGATTTCAATGGTCATAGCCCTGGAGACTACATCTCTTGAAGCCAAATCCTTGGCAACTGGGGCATATCTTTCCATGAACCTAAAAAGTAATTCTTAAAATAATCAAATTCCAAATAAATTGAACATTGATACACATAATACTACTATTTGAAGAAAACAATTAAATTTTCTTTTTAAGAAACAGTGGTATTTTTACCTTTCACCTTCACTGTTGACTAGAAAACCACCTTCTCCTCTGCAACCTTCTGTTATCAAACATCCAGCACCATAGATACCTATTTTAAGGAAGAAAAAACTTCATGAGTATGAGAATATAATGAATTTATTAACTTATAAGTAAATACTTGGTATAATGATTTAATGCAACCATTTAGAGAAGCAAAAACAACAAATTGCCATTAAACTATGGTCCTCCCATAGGGACGGCTGCTGTGATTGTGGTTACCTTCCTATGGCCTTCCCATAGGAAGGGAGCCGATCACAGCAGCTTGCTATTGAGTATACCTCAGAAAGGGAATTCAAAACACAGAGGAAGGGAAAATTGAGAAAAACAGTTTTTTTTTTTTTTTTTTTTTTTTTTTCATAATAATAATGCTCACTCACGCATTGCTTGCAATTCTCAGGCCCAGCTTGAACTGTGTTGGTATGATGTTTTTGGTCACACACCGTATTCTCCTAACCTTGCACCAAGGGATTTCATATTTACCTTGAGCTTAAGAAAGATTTAATGCCAAACGTTTCCAAAAGGAAGATGAATTTAAAAAATAAGTGGAAAGATTACTAGTCAGTTTAGTGGGAGAGTAGTAAAAATTGTTAACACGGTACCAAAAATTTATTGAAGTTCTAGGCAATTATGTAGTCAAAATAGCTGCAGAGTGCTCAATATTTATTTTTTTTTAAAACTAGAGTAATTTACTTTTGAGACACTCCTCGTATGTCTTTTTTGGGTAGGAGGTCTATTACATTTAGCTTTCAAACATGGGAAACATAATTATTGGTAATATTAGCAAGATGTCTAGTTTGCAGGCAAATGTGTCTCTCACCAAAGGAGTATAACTAACTAACCAGTAGGGTGAAATTGTACAAACTCCATATCCTCATTAGGGAGATTAGCCCTAGTTACCATGGCTTGACCATCTCCAGTACATGTGTGAGCAGAGGTACAAGAGAAGTAAGTTCTTCCATAGCCTCCAGTGGCAAGGACCTGTAAAAGAATACATATTAAATATATTTCCGAGTAGCCTAGAGTAAAATCTTTACAAACAAACTTCATTTTAAAAAATAATAACACTCGAATAATAATAACCATAATTTGAAAATAAATGTGATACAACTCACAGTGTTCTTGGCCCTAAACCTATGAAGAGTTCCATCCTCTAGGCAGATAGCAATCACTCCTACACATCTGTCTCCTTCCATCAGTAAGTCCATGGCAAAATACTCAATGAAATAATTGCAGTCATACCTAAAACCATATAATCAATAATTTATAATCAAACCACAGCAACTATCGTATATATATATATTTCTACTGATAAAACATTATCATATAATCTAAATCACAAAGCGTATGTATATCTTCTTGGTTAGTTATCTACTAATTTTAATTAGGAAATACAAATACATATGTACATAGAATAGGTAAATGATTGGGAACATATTATTACCTGAGAGACTGCCCATATAATGTGTGCAGAAGTGAATGACCAGTCCTATCTGCTACAGCACAACATCTGTGAGCCTGTCCTCCCTTTCCATACTTCAAACTTTGACCACCAAATGCTCTCTGATAGATCTTACCTTCTTGAGTCCTAGAGAAAGGCATGCCTGAAAAAAAAATTATTGAAATACCAAAAGTAAAAGAAGTTGTACAAATAAATAAATTAATAATGAATATGATTTTAAAGTCTATCATAATCAATAACTTCTTATTGAACATCCACTGTTAATTCAATTGTGAATTAAAGCAGCTCATCCTTGATAGTTTTATTCTTTTAATCAATATCATACCATAGTTTTCTAGTTCAATAACAGCCTTGGGTGCCTCCCTGGTCATATAGTGAATAGCATCCTGGTCTCCCAGCCAATCTGAGCCCTTGACTGTGTCATACCTAACATAAATAAACATTATAACGTAAACAATAAAACATTTAAGAATAATAAAGAACTAATAGGATTAAAGACATTGTAATTACATATGCCAATGCCAGTCATCCTCTTCCATATTTCCCAGAGCAGCATTGATACCTCCCTGAGCGGCCACAGTATGGGACCTAGTAGGGAAAAGTTTAGTGATAACAGCTGTGCGAAAACCTTCTTCAACAAGACCGAAAGCGGCTCTAAGACCAGCTCCTCCTGCACCCACTACCACAGCATCATATGTGTGATCAATTACAGGATATGAACTTGACACCTGTAACCAAATCAAAAAAATCAATTTAAGAAAATACATCTAAAGGGACCACCGGACTAATAGATAAATGTGGTTTTTAGTGTTATATAACCCTTTAACTCTTGGAGATCCATATAGGGAACAAAAATGCCCGAACACGCCTACAGCAAAAAATTTCTAATCGCGATTAGAACATATTGCATTTTATATCCCCGGGCGTTAATTAACGGGTTAATTCAGTCATAGACAATTCTCCTACAGAAGCAAGTAAGAGTGACGAGCTCTATGTTTTCTCGAATAGTTCAGTTATCACGTATTTCCACAATAAATTGTAATACATTTTTTCTTAAGTTCACAGTGTCTGAAAAGTGAAGAACTCACCTCGCCAGCCTTTGCATTTCCCTTTCTTGGAGTAAAGTGAAGTTTTCTTGAGCTTACAGCAGGCAGACATGTTGCATTCTACAAAACATATTATTAACACAATTAGTCTTAGTTTTAGCTATTTCTATCACTATTTCATATCATTTTAAAAAGGAAAACAAACTAGGTCTTCACACAATGTTCAAATTTCTATTAACAAATTACAGTATGTCGTTTATAGATTGGTCACTTGAGGGATAAATTATAATTTAAGTATAATGAGACTAAAGTGTGATGACTTTAAGGTGAATGAGATAAGAACGACACTGAAGGAAAGGATTTTAACAGATTACATACTAGAAAACTTTTCTGTTTTATTTTGGTTTGTATAGAATCTGATCATGGCTATTAAGTAGCCAAAACTTGCTGTTTTAAATTTTAATACTAGCACTATGTGTTAAGGTTAAGAACTACTGTTTCTTCCCCCTTTCCAAAACGGTGAAGAGTAAACGTCACACATAGGAGAGGCAAACAGTTAACTACCTGTTTCTTAGTTAAAAGTAAACTATTATTTAGTTTTTTCAAGTTTATTGTTGTTTTGGAATTTAAATTTATTCCAACATATCAAGTTATATTATTTACTTTAAAAAAAAAAAAATAATAATATATTGACAATTTTATGAGTTATATATTGAGAAAAAAATGTTTTTTAAGAGGCAAATATTAAAAAGTTTTTCTCTCTTCGACTTAACAAATAATCAATACATAGTTTAATTTCCTACACTATTGCATCATCCCAACAAAGTTTATAAATTACTTTTAAAAATTGTTAAAGGGAAAGAACGGAACAATTAACAGAAAAGTAGTTTTATGTTGTGTAATATATTTGTGAATATGAGATAGAAAAAGTGAATTATACTGATGTGTAAAAATGCAGCATTCGCTATGTTTTCCAACATACTTTATATAGGGGAAAAAACGCATTTTTTCGCCCCTTAAAACAGGATTTACATGGTCAAACTAGTCTTGAATGCCAATTAGCAGTTATTTCACATGGTGTTTTCCATAATTCAACGTAGCAAAAAGCAGTAAAATTAAGACACAAAAAGTTGAATGTGTTACAACTGGCGAATAGCTGAAAATAATAAAAATTCAATTTGCATTCAGTATAAAAACGGTTAGGAACTTCCCCCAATTGTCAAATAATTACCGTATTGCTTCGAATATAAGACGCACTTTTTTCTGTTCTTGCTTCGCAAAAATCGGGTTGTGTCTTATATTCAAGGAGCTTTTATGTACGATGCATTAATTTTTTTCCCAGATTTTTGGTTTGAAAATCGGGATGCCTCTTATAGTTGGGGGCGTCCTAAATTCGAAGCAATACCGTACTATGTTTACTATGATTGAATCCTGATTTGGAATTTAACAAGCTAGGTGTTTCCATGAGTTATATTGAATCCATATTCAATACACTAAACTTTTACTAGGTTACTTTGGTAAAGCTTATAAATTATTTGATGACCTTCAAGTTTTATAAACTAGTTATGTTATGTTTGTTTTTAAAATCAAAACTAAAAATTCAAAAAAAAAAAAAGTTGTTTTTTGGTAGATTGGAGTGATATTTTGACAGATATGACTTGTTGCACCAGAAAAAACACTAGGGGCTCTCATACTCTGCGCATTTCTGGATCAAGTTCAGGTGTTTCCATAAGACTCAATCCCAAAATTTAGTGTATTCTATCTTGATCTAAAATGTATTCAATCCGTATTGAATCTAAGTTTCCATGGACAATTTAGATCAAAAAACTGTATTGAACCCATATTTCAACTGTATTGAACTCATATTTCAACTGCATTGAAACATCATGGAAATGAGAGAATGGACCATACCTTTTAAATTTATTCAAGAAGACCCCCATTTTCTATCTAATAAGATTATTTGTTGTGTTTACTTTATTAAAGTGCAGGTGAACAGGTCTTAAGTTCACACTGCTTATTAATTTTTATTAAACCATTAAGGCTCCTGGCAGCCCAATGTATTGGAGCTTTCTTTGACCACTGACAACTATCCTAAAATTTAATCAAATGTACTCAATAAAAAAATGACACTATAATCTTTAAACAATAGTTAAAAAAGGTCATACAATTACAAGATCCGTATGTCATGAACCATTCACTAAAGTGAAATGAAAAGTTGGAGATGTCAGCATTTAAAATTTATTATTTACTGATACTGATAACAAAGATTTGCAGTAGCATGCTGTAGATTTATGATATAACTATATGTCATATGAAAAAATATGTTTAACGATTGCAGCCTCACGTAGGGACGCTCCCATCTAATTATGTTATGTAATACAAATAAAGTAAACTTAACAATCAAGGCTAGTGCAGCGAAAAACAATTTCTGGAGTAATAAATTTAAAATGTATAGCATTTCTCTTAAGTTAATTAGAATAATAGTTCATAACTATAAATGTAATTGGAATAAGTGCGTAAGAAAAAAACGAATAAACCGAAAGGCTAAATTTAGAAGTAAGAAAAAAAGTGAGTTTATTATTATTAAGAAAGTAAACGAAGTTGAATGACTTACAATGGCTCGTTCTGATATATTCTTGCACAATATCGAAGAAAGGCGCAGGAGACCAGACATAATTATATTATTTAGAAGTTAAATGCAAAAAACTTGGTGTGAACGCTGAGGCAGGAGATCGACGAAAATTTCGATTTTCAGAATTTTCTCTGGTAACAATTTCTAACCTTCGCCTAGAGGTTATGAGAGTTTGTTCCTTTATTCAGTTGATCATATTGGCTTATTGTAAAGGTGATATTACCCAGTAGAAGTTTTCATCCCGATTCAAACATTTACTGTCCAATACTGAAACACTTAAACATGCTGGTACATTTGATGTATTAAAGGTTTAAACACCGGTGAAATAGCAACTGGAAAAAGTCAGCTTTATTTATCTGCCAACTTGATACAAATAATCAAAATAACAAAAATAATGTTAATATTAATTTAAAACTGTATACTTATTTTATAATTTATACTCGTAATTATATTTGAAATTTTATTTTAAAATCTATTATTGTTTATTTCACTTTAATTGATAAGATTTTTGCAAAATTCATTGATTAGCGCGTCCCTGACCCGCAGCTGACTTTTTTTTCGCTCCTCCCACTCCGAAAACTCGGTCACTGCCAAAAATCCTTTTCCCGTGAGCTTTGTACTCGACGGTCGTCTGCTAGTCATTTGGATAACTTTTCTCAGGTAATCATTGCTCTTTTTCACTCGAATTTACGAGTTTTCTTTAATTTATTAATTCGTTTACTAAGATGTTTATGAATTTTCAGTGTGAAGTATTTGTTTGTTCGATAAAATGTCTTAAATAAAATTGCCCTCCTATTATCGAGCTGTTTTTCAGGATTATTTTTAATATTTTCCATTTAGTTCGTTCTTTTATTTTTAGATCATTGCTTTTTTGCAATCTACCGTCCTTTTTTCATTCTCAGTTATCATTTGAGCTGTGATTAATAACATTTATTTATAACTTCAGTTAGATTAAGTAATTGCTGTGAAAGTTTTCGCGGTTAATCAATTCAATTAAGTATCTATAATAAATCCATAATCCCCTATTTATTTTATTTGTTAGCTTAAACGAATTATTCTTATTAAATTTTTGTTGATTATAGATAAAACTTAAAAAATGTCCATTCCCGCCGGAGATGCTGAAAAAGGAAAGAAGGTGAGATGCTTATTATTTATTTATAATTCAAAACTAATAATATTTACACTTTTTAATAACTTAATCTAATATTATTAAAAAATGTATATACTTATAATTATTAAATTCAGAGACTATCTTTAAAATTTAACTACAGGGACATTTATAATTAAATCTTTGGCCCAAGGTTAGGCTGTAGTAATGACCATGTGGTTTCTTCAAGTACACACATGTACATAATAGAACAGCTATCATTCAAATTATAATTGTTCTATATCTCTGTTTTCATTCATTGATTTTTGATGTATTTTTCATATTACTATTTGATGCTCATGAAATTCTGAATCTTCATACGCAATAATATTACTTTTTATTTTGAATGATTGCATCATTTTTATAAGTGATTAATGATTCCATGAATTGGTTGTACATTTTTTAGTTTGACATCCTCTCTCTGGGATTCCCAGATCCTTGAATGGAAACATTTTTAGTCATAAAATGTTTTTATTACTGTAGGTAGTTCTTATATGATCCATGAAATCCACTCAATGAGCTATAATAGTTGTATTTTTTATATGAATCAAATATCTTATTGAAATTAAAGAATGTAGGTAGGTGGATGATGGGTATTTTTTAAACTACATTAGAGTTTAAATATGTAAGTTTCCTAGAATTTTCATAATTATATTTAATTTTATTCTAGAAAAATGTTAACACTCTTGCTACTTGTAGAATTAGACATAATTGTATGTTTTTTTTCTAATATAATATTTTTTGGCATTTTGTTTGGTTCTTTTCTAGAGGTATTTACCTGCCCAGTAACGTATGATAGGAAATATAATTAATTATATAATAAGTTAATTTGTCAATTATGATTCCTATTATCAATTTATTTCAGTTTATAGATAGAATTAGAGTGTAAACTGAATTGATGGTTCCATAAAATTATATTTTATTATATACAGCAACATTTCTCTACTGAAATGTATTGGTTGTTAAAGAAGCATTGTTAAATATAGATATTTGTTTGAAGGAAGTGTGTAATTACAAGTATTTGTTACTTTTTTATCTACATTTTAATGAGAAAATATTTAGGTACTTAACTGAACTGAAAAAAATACAGGTAAAGTATCTAGGAGGGCTAACATTATGATATCATACTTATTAATTTATGAGGAAAGTATTAGAGATTTACCTTTTAGATAAGAAATTGTTCTCTGTGAAGAGAGTGATCTTGTATAAGTGGCATTTTATTAATGACCTTAAACTAATTTTATTGGCCTTAAGAATTGTTAAACAATGTTTAAATGAAATGTAACAGAAAGAATCAACAATTGTTTTAAACTATGTTTACTCACCTATTTATCAACTAGTCTTAATTTAAATTTTTTTAATACAAAAATCTTCTTATTGGCAACTGAGTTAAGTTCTGGATCCCCTGTTCTGTATACATTTGGTAGGAATAGATAAAAGTTTCAACTGTCTGAAGAAGTCTTGATTTAATATTTTTATTTTTAATAATAATATGGAACATTATTATTAAATTAGATGTTATGATTGTGTTCTTGTTTTATTTATTGAATTTAAAACATTTTTAATATTATTAATTGATATTTTTTGTAGGGTGATTTCAAAATTATTTTTTTAATGTGTAGAATTTTGTTTCGGTGATACATATTTGATAAGTGATGTCTATATCCTTGAAATAAATGGGTTATTACAATCATAATAGTTGTCTTGTTCAGACAGTCAATTTATATGTATACCTCAATTAATATTATTATTAATAGATAGTTTATAAGGTAGTCTTGATAAAGAATAGTATTATATAAGCTTAATATAGTATACTTTTTCGACTCTTAATTTTCTCTAAAGTTTCTCTTCACTGATCCCCACTCTTAGTTCTTTATAATATAATTATTTACCCTTTTTTAAGCTTTATAAATTATTATTAATGTATTGAATTATTCTTTTCAGGTGTTCGTACAGAAGTGCTCACAATGCCACACTGTAGAGAAGGGAGGAAAGCATAAAGTTGGGCCCAATCTTAGTGGACTCATAGGAAGGAAAACTGGGCAAGCTCCAGGCTACCAGTACTCTGAGGCTAATGTATCCAAGGGTAAGAGTTTTTTTTTTTTTTTTGTTAATAAATCTTATCAATATAATACTCACAGGTGATTGGTATACTCATGCTATTATACTTTGTAAATCTGACAGCTCAGATTGGCCTACCTATATGAAGAAAAGAATAAAACCACTAGATGGTTATCTTAAGGTTATCCAGTGATATTTTTGTTTGTCTAGTTGGCCCAACCTACTACCCTCCAAAATCTCGAGCTCTCATTGGCTCCCCTCCCGGTTTTTCCCGATTTTCCCTTGCTGTCAGAATAACAAAGTACAATGGCACGAGCTTAATTAAAATGGACTCTTCTGTCATCCCATTTTTTATCTTATCAAATTAAGATATCTTGACAATTGAATTCAACAGCTGTCACTCCACTACTTTAAAAACCATTATGACTTTTTTTTATAGTGATCATGTTAACTCTACGTTTTAACTTTAAATATACTATAAGTGCCCTCTTAACTAGCCCCATAATAGGATAGTCGGTTAAACCAAATTTTTCTTGTTACTACCCAGAAAAACACCTACACAAGTTTAATAAAACATCAGTGCTTATCAATTTGTTTAAAAATCTGCTTTCATTTTTGTTCTTTGTTTCTTCTGAGAGTTTGCGAATCTTTCTCTTGGTGAATTTAACACATATGAATAAATATTATTCATTCTTGATTAGCTTGGTTTGTTTGAGAATTAAAAAGGCCCACTTTTGGGATCTTGTGACTTTCATAAGCACCATTCTCAAGTTATATTAATCATTTATTAAAATTGAACAAAACAATATTATTACTAATATTACTATAGAGGTTAGAATTCAATTTTTCAGTCATTAAAACTTTATGGTGATCATCTTAAAGTTAGGTCCTCAGGGATTAAAAAGTTGAAATTAAATTAAAAATATTTCATTTTTAATAAATTTGGCTATATTTCGAGAGTAACTCTTAAACTATTGTTGTGAAAGGTTACTCAAACCCTACATTCTTTCTCCAAGAAAACGAATTATTATGTAATCTCTCAATTCATAATCAAGGCCTGAAGATGCCCAGGTATAGGCGAAATATAGCCAAATTTATTAAAAATGAAATATTTTTAATTTAATTTCAACTTTTTAATCCCTGAGGACCTAACTTTAAGAAGATTTTATTGAATTCTAATTACCCACTATAATTCTTATTATTTATGTAGAATTTCTTTCTTAGGTCTATGTGGGTAGTGTTTAGTTCAAAAAATTGTTTTTACTTCTTCATTTTTTTCCCCAAAAACATCTGCTATATTATTATTTGCTATATTATTATTGCTATATTATAGCTGCTATGTATTATTTTTATAGAAATACTAATATCCTTAGTTTTGTTGGTGAAAAATCAAAAGTGTATGTGAAATAAGCTGTAGAATGTGATATTTTTGTTTAAATTGTTATAAATTTGTTTTTAGAGTTTTGTATATTAATGTTTGACATAAATTGTTATTTTGTAGCTTGAAAATGACCCAAGGTGGGGTTGAATTATAGCAGATGTTTTTGGGAAAAAAAAATGAAGAAGTAAAAACAATTTTTTGAACTAAACACTACCCACATAGACCTAAGAAAGAAATTCTATATAAATAAGAAGATTTTATAAAATTATAAGGGATCAACCAAAGAAAATTGACAATATGGTGATCAGTTTATTATAAAATAAAAACACAATTGCTAGTATTTAATGTAGACAAGTTTTGATAGTTATCTAAAGTAAACCAACTGATCATTGGTGGGTCAACCAACTGAGATTAGTTGTGATGACCAATAAAGTGACCACTCTATTAACTGTTGCCTTATTTTTCTCTGGGAGTATCATTCTTAATTTACTTATCTGTAAATGTCGAAATACGGAAGTGTTATTTTCTATTAAAGTTTAATCTAATGAGATAAATAATCTGCTCATTTTTACGTTTTCGTGATGACATAATATTATAATGATTTACGATGCGATAACTAGCTGATAATGAAAAATTAAATGATAATTCCTTTAAACACCCTGACCTTGTTACGACATTACTATTTTGTAAAGTAAAACAATATCTTTTTAATTATTTCAAACAAATAAACTTGGCAAACTTAACACATTTTTATACTCATGAAAATTTGACGCATTTTTATTAATTTATTTAACAGTACTATATCTTTGATATAATTATCTAATTCAATCCTTTAAAAATTCTATTGCATTTTTTTGTCGAGTCTAACCATCTATTATGGTAAAATAATTGACTGTTGACAATGGCATTCTTATCACCATCAAGTTGTATAATTCATGAGTGTTGTAATCAAGGTAGGCAATTATAGTAGTGGTAATTTGAAGTACTCTATTCTCTGATCTCAGATTATCTACAAACAATCTTTATACTTCCAATTATTACCAATAAACAGGAAAAGCTATTTTACCTACTCACGACAGCAAAATTAAGCATTACTTAACTGATTTTAAGCTAGAAAGTACTATTTCGCTGATTTGCCATTAAAATAATATTAAAATGGCAGGAAAGTAATTAAGAAGTAATAATTTTTAATTACAAATCAATATATTATTAATGTGTTTACCTAAGCATCCAATTTTTATCCTAGCAGTGTGAGTAGATAAAATATTGTATGCATCAAGGCATTTATTGCCTGTCTCGGCAGTCAATTAGGTAAATTACTGTTTAATGTAATATGTAGTTAATTTTCATAGCCTGTCCTCACCTCCGGCTCAGAGGCTAACTTAATCATTCATCAGTAAAATTCCATTTTGCTGCCTAGTTACATAAATATCAATTTTTTGTTTTTATACTTTGGACTCCAGATACTCTAAGTTGACTTAACAATCTCACCTTATTACTTTTTTGTGTCCCACTTCAACTTAAGTCCTAATTTAGAAAATTGGGTCTCCCACTTTGATTAACATCAAGAATTATCAGCTGTTTATACAGTCATTGTAATAATATTATGACTTTTCAAGATGAGTGTTACAATGAAAAAAGATAATACCTAATAAAAAAAAAGTTAGTATAAAACCTAATTGAGATAAGCTATATCAACATTATTTTATCACCATTTAACCTTTTTTTATCTCTTTGGTTTTAAGTGCTTGGCTTTTATAATTTATGTTAACATGAATGTGTTATCTTCAACAATTCTTACACATGTATGCATTAATGTGTTATCTTGATCAGTTCTTACTCGTGAGTGCAACTGTAAGAGCTTAATATGTACTTTTTTATATTAATGAAAAAAATTGGAGAACTAAGACAATGCACAAAAACTTAACATTAAGCATTGCAGTCATACTAAAGAATTTTTTTTTTGTTTCCGAATTCAAAAATTCCTAGATAGAAATCCCTTTCAAACGTCTGGGAGATATTTTGGCCTGTCTGATGTTCAAAAAATTTTTAAACCACCATAATTTAAGAATAGACACGCATTTTTGAAGAAATTTAGATGTTTAAAGCACTTTGTTAACCACCAATATTAATCCCACCTCACCATCTAATCGACTGCTCGCATTTAGTATTGAATAAAATAAATGTGACGGTGACGGATCTAAACAACCATACTTTTAATTCCCATATTCCTGAGGAAGCTATGTGCCACACTAATTTGATTTTTTTTTTTTTTTTTTTTTTATATATATATCTTTCTTTGACATTTAGTAGTGTTTCTCTCAATGTTAAATGAGAATAAGTCTCAGACAATAATGCATTGTTCTGACATCAGATTTTTTTTATAGTACTTCCGTTATCAGTTATTGTTATCTTTAGAGTATTTCTGTTATCAGTTGACCTGTAGTAGTAGTTCCTTTCATTAACTGATAATGCTTAGCCTTCTTATCATATGAATTACTTAAATTTTCTTTCCTTATTATTTATTGAGAAAATATTTTCCACTTAGCAGTTTAGGCATTTGTAGATAATAAAAAATGCCGATGATTGTTTTATAATTTATGACAATTCAGTTCTGAACCATTTTAATTTTTTTTTTTTTCCATTAATTTTAATATTAAAATTTCTTAAAATTAAAATCATGATTCTTTGTGCTGAATACATACACTGATTTTTCTGACAATAAAATTAGTTAAGAAGGGAATATTTTTCATTTTAACACCACTAAAAACTGATAATGTAAAATTAAGAAACAATTTTAATAAGTTAAAATTATTACGAGTAGGTATTGGAATAATTATGGGCTTGGATAAATGGACCCAATGGGTTGTGTGTTTGCAAGGCATTTTGCCCTACTAGATATTGGATTAGGGATAGTTTAATAGCCAATTTTATTTTAAGTAACAGTGCTATTTGCTTCAATAAATAATATTCATTATATATTTTTAAAATTTCTTTGTTATTATCTTTTCCTATTTTTTTAATTATATATTTATGATTTCTCAGGTATTACATGGAGTCGGGACACCCTTTTCACCTACTTAGAAAATCCCAAGAAATTCATTCCTGGTACCAAGATGGTGTTTGCCGGTATCAAGAAAGCAGAAGAGAGGGCCGATCTCATTGCATACCTTGAACAAGCCACTAAGTAAATTAATCTGTTAACATAACTATCCGTTAAACAAACAAACAAAAAACACTAACTGTCATATACTTAAAAACAGTGGATAAACAACAAAAAAGAAACTAAGTATGCAATTGTGTACTTTATAACTGTTGTAGCTTTTTATAAGCTAGACTCCAATTACTTAGATACCGTATTTAGATAATATTTGATATTGTTTATTTTCTTTTTAATGTATTCAATGTCTAGACAGTCATATTTCTTTTTTCCTCAATATAACCAACTTTAAAATATTATAAATATTTTAATTTTGAAAAGAAATAAAAAAAATTAGAGGCTGTATAAAAAAAAACAATATGAAGTGTTAAAAATTTTAAATGCGCTTAAGGCACTAGTGCAACTGTAGTATTAATTAAAAAAAAAAAAAAAAAAAAAAATATTCTGCTTTGTTGGCCGGTCTTAAGACATTTCAAACCGAAAGGAATTTTTCAACTTATTTTATAAATGAATACACTAAAGCCTAAATATCATCTTGAAATAAATGTAGGCTAATTTTTTGTAAAAAATTCTTACTGCAAAATATACTGTGCTCTTTTAGATTGGTTTGACCAAGTATATGTGACATAACAACATGCAACATGTATAATAATAATTTTAATTAATCTCATTGAATGTTAATATTGTCTAGAATTCTAAAAGATTCAGACATGTTTTAAGCAGATAAAGCAGAATAAGATATAATTTATTTATTTATTTGTACATTATGTAATCAGATATATATATTATTGTGAATAATTTTATAGATAATCAATCAATTAGAGAGGCTACATGTATTAGAAAAAAGCTGTGTCATCATTGTTATTTTTTTGTTGTTATTTTTTAATATTTTTTCTTTTTCTTTTTTTTTTGTTTCATTAAGTGTATCACTTAATTTTCTGTTAGCAATGCTCCGATGTACGGTGTGTTGTTTTGAATAAATGTGAAAACTAAACCCTGTTAAAATTATTTCATCGAAATAAATCAAGGGTTAATTTATAGAAATTATTTTTAAAAAAATTTATAAAAAGAATTCTGTTATAAAAAATATATCTGCACTAAAAAATATATTATTTTTAGATATCGGGGAAAATTTGAGAACATATAAGAAAATAAATATGAATATTTTATCTAATAGATTTATTACTTTGAATCTTTACTTTCTGACTGACTACAGGTATTAGATCATTACAATCTGTTTTAGTGACCATCGAGGCTAGAAATAGTTTTAAGAATATACCAAATTATTACTACAAAATGAATGGTTCCAAATTTTACCTTATTCTTAAATAAATACTTGTAGGTCTAACTATAAATAACCTGTTCACATTTTAAAAATTTTATTAAAAGCATCATTATATTACTGGAATACTAGTAGATCTTACTTATTTTACAATTGTTTCCTTTTTTTAAGTACATTTCATTATTTTACACCAGCCTCACTTAACAGATTTAAATTCTACTAAGTCTCAAGTTTAATTTATTTTTACTTTAGTTTACTTAGTCAGGCAATCTTTCTTTTTATAGAGTGCCTTTAACGTCTTTACCATACTAATTCCCATGTCTAAAATGTTATTTTTTTAGTGCAGTTATGATTTTTTTGCAGTTTTCTTATACTTTTTTGAAACTTACGTTTCTATCTTCCAAATTCTTCCCTTCTTTCCTCCCCTGTTCCATCCTATTTCTTTGTTATCAAATAGAATTATTGTGTTTTTTATTAGATATTCATATTCCTAAACGAATATGTTGGGAAATTTGTTCCTGCAAAATGGGCATATTTTAAGGCTAGTTCTTGTTTTAAGAGTTATGCCTTAGCTTTTACAGATCAAGGTTTCAGCTTCATGCCTTATCTCACAAAAGCTGTTCGTGTTGATAGTGGTGTAAACTTTACTTTGGTTCTTTATTTACTATTTTGGACTTCTCTGACTAAATTTCCTGCTGTTTTAAGAAGTATTTTTAGTTATGGCACTTCTTGTGTTGATTTACCTCTTACTTCCAAAACTAGAGGATGTTATATACCAATAATTGTCTTAAAACTTATTTAATAGTATTATAATTTATTTACTTCTAGTGGTTGTTTAGTGAAAGTCTTAACATTCGGTTTTAGAGTTTATAATTTATCTTGGGTATGATTTAAATTGTTGCTACATCCAAGTTAAATAATTGAGCCAGGTGTGTAATGATACCACTTGTCATTGTTTATCCGTTACACCTTGGAATTATATTTATGTTTCCTAGTGGTCTCTAAATTTAGTTTTGACAATTTTCCATATCTTGCCGAAGCCCAAACACTTGTGTGTAGCTCAATCTGCACACTTATATCCTTGTCCATATTTTTTTTTATTAATTTTTAGTTTTGTGGTTTTTATTTATTTGCTAGAACAGCCCTATAAAAAAGTTACATAACAATGATGTTCATTAATAAATCTATATCATTGGTGTGTGTTGATTGACATAAAGTGATTTAGCTTTCTATAATTCAAATGCTTGTTATGTAACTAACCATGTATCCATTATTGTCTCGCCTGGTTTGGCACAGCTTTTAGCTCCTCCCCTAATTTACACCCCACATCTATAAATATCTCTGTATTATTTTAAGAACAAATACTTTAGCCAAACCTTATACATATTTTGAATATTATCTTTTTTAATTGACCTATTTCTCACATAGAATCCTAATTGTGGTACTGATTTTTTTAAATTAAGTAATTTGTGCATTATAATCACACAGACCACAATACCTTGATGAAATATAGTTTTCAAGTTAATATTTGAACTCCCATTTGCTCTTCTATAATTTTTATAAGCATATTTTCTTACAAGATTGAAGATATATGAAGGCCGCTATCTACTTTGGTTAATAAACAAACTTCATTCTACAGAGAGAGACAGTTCATGTTATTCTTTTATAATATGACCTATATTGATGCTAAAAGTTTACCTTTAGAAATGTTTAACAATTTAGGTTGTTTAAAGCTCATTATAGATAGAATGCATCATAACTAAATTAAAAGAATCAATCTTATAACTGATATTGAAAGGATGAACTAACTTTACAGTATTTAAGTCATACTATGATGCTCCCTTTAAATATTTTTATTGATTCAGTTACAATATGTTGTAAAATATGATTATGACGGTCTCTAGGGGGGCTGAAATATTGAACTAATTTATTTTTTATTTCCTCCTTTGTAGCAATCTCTGACTAAAAGACGATCTTGCAATGTATTGTCTTTTTTACAAATCCTAGTGTATCAAACATCAAAGATTGAAAGTTGAATGTTTGAATGATTTAGTAGTTGAATCAACAAAAACTTAGACATAAATTTTAAACTTGCAGTTTGTGTCAAACGTTTCTTAGTGCGTTGACAGTGGGGGAAAGTAAAAAATAGGGTGGGGGCCCACTTTTTTACTTTCCTGTGCTGTCATTGTATTTAACACATTTGTCCCAAACTGTATTTATTTTATATTATCAAATGTTTTCTAATCCTCTTTCTGTTTTCTCCTTCTACAGTGAAGAATAGAAATGACATTTTGTTGAGAAGAATATTTTTTCTAAGAAGTTGAATATTTGGGTGAAAACATCCAGAAAACAACTATCAAGAAGTACAAGATGAAACAATTTTTTTACTTTTGAATAAAGAAAGGTTAATTATTTTCTTTTTTTCTAGTGTAAATAATTGTATGTTGTTTTATTAATGTGTAATCTAAAGAGCAATTTTTATATAAAGAACTAGCTACTGTAACATTTATATGAAACTGCTAAATTTTTTACTTTCAATTTGTCTGAAGTTTTTTTTTAGTAACTAATAGTATCTAGGAGAACAGATTTTTGGATATCCACAACTTAGGTGAGAGACATTTTTAAGGTTTTGTAATAGTTATCGCTGTTTGAAATCTAGAGTGTAATGAAGCATTAAGTTACGTTTGCATTAAGAAATTATGATACAGTAGTCGCCGCTTAATGTGATCACGGTTAATGTTATCAACCGCTTAGTGTGATCAAAATAGCTTGGAACGGGCCCACCCAATACTAACGCATTAGAAATTATCCGTTTCTTGTTATCAGTATTTCGCTTATTGTGATCGCCGAGAATCGAGATCGTTGCATTTTTTTATTTCATTTTCGGAGAAACGTCTGAGCTGCGGCAAACTGAGAAGAGTTTGGTCTTTAACACCCAGTATTCGCAGAAAGTATACCTCACACCACCTTCCCCTTCCCCTCTATTACTACATAGAACATCTAAACATCTATTTCTCCTCCTATTTCTACGACATTTCTCTTAGACAGAGCTCGAGCTTAGTGAGTTTTTGTCTTTCAATGTTTCTTGCTCTTTCATCAAATTAACATTAACTTCGAAGTCGATTAGTTTTGTTTTATAAAAAGTGTTAGACGAATATGAGTGTCACAAAACGTCGTGATTTCACCTCGTCGGAAAAGTTTGACATCTTAAGATCGTGATCGTACGATCGTCTTTCGACTGAGATCTTGTTTTTCTTCCGGCCAATATTACGTCACCTGGCTAGGGTATCATCTGTTCCCTTTAAATGCCTTTACAGGAATCAGATGAGAAAAACTGTACTCTCTGTATTAATACATGGGTCAATCCATATGGACCGGTCCAGAGGTGGTTGCTCGACCATTTTAGAAAAAATTTATATTTTCCCTGTTGTTTCCCTCATATTTAAGGTGCTCAAAACAATGCTTAAAAAATTTTTATCTTAAACCGTTTAGGTATGGCGGCCATTTTTTATTTCCTTCGCACGCTAATTTGTGTGTTTGTGGGCATTTACGTCAACGCTCATATCTCCTAAACTGTTTTTCCTAGAAGGCTGAAACAAAAACCAAATTAAAGGTAATTTCCCAGTGTTTAACTTAGGTAATGTCCATATTTCACCTAGTAGTTTTCCTTCCATGAGAAAATTTCACCTGAAGTTGGATATCAAAATCAAGAAAATTTCGCTTTTCGGAAATTTTTTTCTGAAGGAAGGAGTTATATATACAGCTTGATATTTTTTATCTGAATAGGCATATATCAGTAGCATTACCCAAAAAAATATCAATCATAAAACTTGAATACTTTTATTTTTATAAATTTTTGAAAATTGGAATTTTTGAAAATTTGCCATTTTTGGGCCTCTGTATCTCTGATGGGGCTGGATCGAAAATTCTGAAATTTGCACAACTTACAGGGCTCTTGTATTAGCTCAACCGGAATAAAAAATCATTTTGTATATTTGGGTAGCAAAAAAGTTATGCAAGCTCAAAAATACAGAAAAAAGCTACGTGATAAAGTCGTTTCAGCAAGCTTTATGGCTGATCGACATTTATTTTTTTGATGTAAATTTGTTTTATTTCCATTATTCAATTGGTTTGACATAGCCTGGATTCGTTAAATTCAAATATATCTTTTTTTAAAATTTTTATAGCCCTGCTATTAAAAACACAAACAATGCAGAGTGCCTCTAAGACTCAGTCTGTTGCTTTTGAATAGGACAGTTGTTATCATTGAGGTTAATTTTTAATTAATTTATGTTAAGGATATAACAATCATAAATCTGTTGTATTTTCATATATAAAAAATAGTTTACAGCACTACTTAGTTATTTAAATTAACTGCAACTGATTGAGACTTAAAAACGTTTTCCATTGTTTTGCCATCTTCACCATCAGTTGATCCAAACTTTGGACTTCAGTTAGCATTGCTATTAATAATCACTTTGAAAAATATTGTAAAATAGGCCTGCAGTTGCACAAGATAAGAATTTACATCTTTTTATTCAATGTTACTATATAATTACGATAAGAATGTGATTATTACACATCTGCAATGTTTTTTTCAAATTTAAAAATTTTTATAAAAGATATTTTTGAATTTAACGAATCCAGGCTATGTCAAACCAATTGAATAATGGAAATAAAACAAATTTACATCAAAAAAATAAATGTCGATCAGCCATAAAGCGTGCAAAAACGACTTTATCACGTAACTTTTTTCTGCATTTTTGAGCTTGCATAACTTTTTTGCTACCCAAATATACAAAATGATTTTTTATTTCGGTTGACCTAATACAAGAGCCCTGTAAGTTGTGCAAATTTCAGAATTTTCGATTCAGCCCCATCGGAGATATAGAGGCCCAAAAATGGCAAATTTTCAAAAATTTCAATTTTCAAAAATTTATATAAATAAAAGTATTCAAGTTTTATCATTGATATTTTTTTGGGTAATGCTACTGATATATGCCTATTCACATAAAAAATATCAAGCTGTATATATAACTCCTTCCTTCAGAAAAAAATTTCCGAAAAGCGACATTTTCTTGATTTTGATATCCAACTTCAGGTGAAATTTTCTCATGGAAGGAAAATTACTAGGTGAAATATGGACATTACCTAAGTTAAACACTGGGAAATTACCTTTAATTTGGTTTTTGTTTCAGCCTTCTAGGACAAATAGTTTAGGAGATATGAGCGTTGACGTAAATGCCCACAAACACACAAATTAGCGTGCGAAGGAAATCAAAAATGGCCACCACACCTAAATGGTTTAAGATAAATTTTTTTTAATCATTGTTTTGAACACCTTAAATATGAGGGAAACTACAGGGAAAATATAAATTTTTTCTAAAATGGTCGAGCAACCAACTATTTAATTTTTGGACCACTTCGTATGGATTGACCCACATACATTTGTATTACATAGATATGTCCCTAAAAAAAACTTAAATTTTATTTAAAATATGTATAGTGTCATTTTAAAGTGTAGATCGCATGTGTTTTATGTGTATACGTAATTAACACAGTTTTTTCCTATTTTATTTTATTTTTACTCCCACCAGTAGTGCCTTTTGCTTATTATTATCAGTCGGTTAATGTGATCACTAGGCCTTGGTCCCAAAGTGATCACCTTAAGCGGCGACTACTGTATTTTTGTTGCCTAAAAATTGCATTATTGGATCAACAAGAAGCGAGAGCACATCTTAAGATTTGGAAAGAAATAGTATAATAGGGACTAATTTTAGAGGTCATAAAATCCTTCATTCATACAAAGAGGATTGGCTTGAATGTACAATCTAATGCCTTCTAGAGGAATTGCTTTAAGGCTCTTCCGCCCTTTGAGATTAGGAAAAACAGTACAATTAAAATTATACTGGTTCTAAGCAAGTTATCAAAGTCTAAGTACAGCCTTCATTCCCAATTTTAATTCTGCACAATTTGAGCCTTATTTCAACTTCCTATGATAAAAAGTAGAGACGCCATATTAATACGAGTTTTATCATTATTCTGCATACATACAATTGAGGGTAATATTTCCAAAAAAATATAGGGTGGACCAGAGAAACTTGCTTTTTTGAGAGGTAAATAAAAAAAATCTTCAAGATGTTTTGTATCATATTATTTTATCTTTTGCTTTTAATAACATATTATATATGTTTGTAGATTGTATACTTGATAACAAAGTTGTAACACTTCAATCGTAATCCTGCGCCACAATTTTATGTTCAATAGATGTTTTCTTACTGTGAACAATAACTTGAAAATTGTTGTTGGCAAATAATTAGCCATGTGGATTTTTATTTAATGTCGGACAATAAGTTTGAGCGACTGCAATTGGAGGAACATGCAATCTGTTGCCTCTACCAAGGCTTTAGCAAAATTATTGTCAGTACACTATATTTTTCTTCCTAGCTTACGGAATGTAACGGTAAAAATTCCTGGACGGGTAAAAATTCCAAGACAGAAATCTGTTTCAGCTATCAGTGAACATTTTTAGTTCCATTTTTAGTGTCTGTCTGTCGCTCAATTTTTGTGAACCAACATATCTTAAAAACTAAACTTCCAATTTTAATGAAATTTTTATGGTATGATTTGCAGTATTGGTAGTATTTGCATGGGGTTTTTTGGGAACATACAGTGGCGAAAGTTAAGGATTGACTGTATAATTCTTTAAAGAACTAGCAAAGAGCTTCAATATAAACTACATTGGTAATCAGTATATTAATAACACAAACATTGATAGACATATTTCACTTAATAAATTTATAAATTAAATGACCCTCACTCCAACCAAAGCCTTAAAGCTTTTCTACATTCCAAAATCAAAATAAGAACCTTTGTGGCACTTACATATATTTTTATACACTTATTAACATTGTTGCTCCCCTTATAAAAACATAATTATATTTATAAGGGGGGTAACAGTCTAAAGAACATTCTGTTCACCTTCTTTTGAGTTACTTTGGCATGTCTTCAGGGCTGCAGACTAGTCAGTAATAGTCTGTATTTTGAGGAAACTCTGTATTAGGTCAATTTTTCATGAAATTGGTCAGTAAAGTCTGTTTTTTACACCTTCCAGATAGCCCTAGGAAACTGAAGGCCAGTTTTGGTGCTGCCCGGGTATTGATGTGGCACATTACTTGTGTTCAGTTTTCATAGCTTTTATGAGCAGCTACTACCTAACAACACAACTGCTCTTTAATTTAATTTTTTTATTGCAGTTTAATGTTATTGATTTAAGTTTTTTCTTTGCAATTAGGGTTTTATGAAAAATGGGAAAGTTTACTTTATTACCTTGAATGTTAAGTGAAATTGAAATTATTATTTGAATACTGCATCAAATAACTGTTAGGTATTGGTCGGAATCAACTGAATAGATTGAAAAAAAAGACAACTTTTGCCAACATTTTTTATTGGCTCGGTAACTGCTCAAGATTTATTTGCCAAGTTATGTGCAGGCATGAAATAAGGCTAAATTGCTTATGCTTAGTAATGATGGACCAAACTTAAGCAAAGCTGTTACAAGACTTATGGACAAATATATGATTTTTTAAAAAAATTAAAAACCAAAACCATGGTTGGAACCTGTAACATTCATATTTTACACAATGCATTTAAACTGGGCATGGAATTACTTGGAGATTGTAGTATTTAGAGTATTTATTATTTAAAGTATTTTTGATGTCAATAGATGAAATAAAGAGTTTTCTTCTTGTGTTTTCAACAAACATTCATGTTTATGTCTAACTCGGCTATTATATAATATTCATGTAGACGTAAGAATACTACAGAGATCATGGCATCAAATCTATTTTTTCAAATTCACAATTTTTTCAATGGTTGGTCTTCAAGGTGGCAAGATTTCACTGAAGTATAAAAAGGCCTACATTTACCCAATCATAAATGGTTATGCTTGGAGCAAGCAGGCTAACGACTTTTAGAACATTGGCCAGCATTTGTTAAATATTTCCTCACATTTATCCCAAAGTATAAAACTGACCAAATGAATCTATGAAATATAAGAACATTGTTACTCTGTAAAAAATTGACACGATGAAAGTGGAAATCTTTTTGTTTTTATATATTTTCTGACACTTGATAGCACAGCACTTTAAGGTAACTTGAATTACCTATTTTTTGGGTTTCCATATCAAATTTCAATTTTTACAGCTGCTCAGTGGGGAGAAGGGAGGCCAATTTTAAAAATTATTCATTAATTATTTGATTTGTTAGTAGGCATTTAGTCAGTATTTTCACATAATTAAATTAGTCAGTAAATTTGACCTTAAAACCAGTTGCCTGTATCTTAATATTTCTTTTCATTCCTTCCTATTCTAACCCCCCAAGTGAAGCTTTCCTACATCCACATTTAAGATCGTTTATTGTGAGTAATCAAAAGTAAGTAAAGGGGAGTAACCAACTAAATAGGATAATTGAAGAGGCTAATTCAGTTGGGTGTCCTCCTAAACCTAAAGGGGAGTAACAGTCTGAAGAAGTGTCAATCATCCATCGTTTACAAAAAATCAATAAGGAACATGGAAAAATAGTTAACAGGAATTATTTTTATTAAAGAGATTTGAAAAATCAAAATTTTACTCCATTTGTAAACTAATACTTAAATAAATGAATGCTGATCTTATAATGCCATGATTTTACTATATCAAAACCAATTATAGAACTAAATGAATAATTATATCAATTATACTATCTATTGACGGGTTATAAAAACCCGAATTGACTAGGCTTAAGCTTTTCAATACTGATTATCAAGAAGTTTTAGTTTATGAAAATTTGAATTTGAACTCCCGCCGCATAAATTGTAGTTAACAATCCACCTTAGGTCAGCTATAACTCCAGATTCATTCATTACTTTTGGCAGATATCGTTGTACCTACATATATTTAACTTATAATGTAATTTTAGTTGTTATAAATTACTATACTAGCCACTTCTCGAAATATTCCGTAAAAAATAATTAAATTTTTAACATATCAATTCTATTTAAATTACAGCTTTAAGAAAGAGATAAAATATTTTTTGCAAACCCGCAAAGTAAAAACTTTAAATGAACCTGGGTTTAAAACGTCTTTCAGTTTCAATTTTCAACTCAGTTGAAATCGCTTCAAGATTGTAAAATCGGTGTTCGAAAACGCGTTTAAACGCGTCGATATTAATTCGTTGTTCAATTGTTTTGATTTTTATTTAATAAAAAAATAGGCAATTAATTACTTCATGAGCCGTATGAGGTTTCCTTCGCCTACAAGAATATAAGAATGTCAGAAGCTCTATTGTTCGCGTTTTCTTTGATTGATACTGGAGCTATTTTATTTCTTCTCGTGTACTTTGTATCCTTTTTAAAAATAATTAAATGAACAATCAATTATTTTTTCTTTCAGGTGTTTTTTGGTGATGTGTGATGTATTCGGTCGATATTTTATGGCGTTTGTGTAATAACCTTAGTCTATTTTTTACCGGTGTTAAGTTATTACGGTTGATTTCTTTTTAGGAGTTCCTAGATATGTTATTAGGTTATTTTCACGTTATAGTAAAGATAATTTAAAATCAAGGCGAGCTTAAATCACCTCTGAAACAAATGGTTAAGAAGTAACATATTCCAATTTATTTCCAAAACCAAGAGTAAAGTTACACATTAAGGTACTGTTTATTTCTCATTTATTGAAATTCATTTGATTTTCGGCAGCAATTGTCTTTTTTCCCTATTGTATTAAGCTGGAGTTGCCCAACTTACTACCTGTGACACAACTTAGTTTTGTTTCATTGTAAAATTAAATTATTGTTCACATCGCGACTCCGAAGTGAGAAATATAAGTTTTTAATACAAGTGTGTGCAATGTTAGATTGAAATTGCGTGACCTGAAGATATTGGAACTATATTTGTTCACTTGTAAGATTAGAACAGGGTATCTAAGATACAATATCAAAGGCTTATTTACTTATACCTGCTAAGTTCATTTGACAAAGAGAAATTTCACTCATATCAACATGACTTAAAATATATTTTCCTTTAAGTGTTGGGTCTTAAAGGGGGGTAAAAAAGTGCTAAAATAATTTTATTAAGTTTGCTTTATTTCTTCCCTTGAACATGGTCAGGTCTGTACATGTTTATGTTGTAGTTAGCATTTACAAAAAAAAAATAGTTAGTTTAACCCAAATGCTAAGAGGTAACTAGAGTTATCAAATTGACTTAATTACATTTAAAGTACCTACAATTTATTACTGTGCTTCTAAATGCGATTTTATTCCTGTCCCGTTTTCCGTGGGTTTCAGCCCTACCAACATGTATTATTGAAATTTGCTTTTTTTTAACTAATGAAAGAGCACCAACACTTACCAGGAACCACAACCTAATAAGGCTTAATACATGTAGTATTAAACACCTCTTTCATGACAAATATATTGTTTTTTAAGTATTAACTTTCTATTACTAGGTAAAACTGAAGAATATGAGGCTGTTTATAGACAAGATGGTGGTGCCTCACTCCAGTGACAATGGGATGTCAACTCTCCTATTAACAAATCATACATACATAATTTCTCGTATGTTGAAATCATACAAATGTACTGTTTGACATAGATATATTATATTCTCTCAAATATATAAATTAGGCAAAGTTGTGCTGTCAAGCGATTCTCGACTGTATCATCTCCTCCAGTTCTATAACCTATAGCCCTACAACTAAATTTCATTATTAAGTGTTGGGAAAAGGTCACAATTGAGATGTTTTCCTTGTTTTTTTAAGTAGCTTTATATAAGGTATTATTCAATTGAAGAGATTTTTTATGTAGAATATATAAGAGTAAAGGAGATTGGTTGGAATAAAAGTCCGTGGTGTGTGTGGTTTACTTATTCATTTCAAAATGTAATCTTAAACAAATCTAAATAACTGTACATCTTATTTGGTAAGACTTTTAGTGCTATTTTATTATATTGATTATACTTATAATTTTAAATTCTATCATTTTCGTTCTTATCATTGTAGATTGAAGTTCAGGCTGATGAAGCTCAGGCTCCCTTAGCGATAGTATAGCATTGTATGGAATAAATAAGTAAACTACACACACCACGGGCTTTTATTTCAGTAATATTGAATGTGCGTTTAAAACTATAATTTAAGTAGTTAATTTGAGTAATATTTAAAGCATAATCAGTTTTGTGTTTAGATGCAACAGATTGCGATATCACATTAGCTTGGGCCTTTTTCTTGAAAGATAAACAATCTGTTAACATTTGTTTTTCTGGTTTAATAACTTTTTTTAATGTGTGAATAAGTGGATCCTCTTAAGGGTAAATTCAAATAAAACAGTTTCTTCAGGTGGCTACGTTTCGACCTGTCAGGTCATTATCAAGCTTGAAAACGATAATTTATTTACATATAATAATATTGCACTTGTAATATCAGAGGAAATACACTATATAATTTGACATTTTGGGGAAAAAAAATTATACCTTTTCATTGATGGAGATAACGCATGTATGTAATGTAAAGGTATACTTTTTTCCCCCCAAAATGTCAAATTATATAGTGTATTTCCTCTGATATTACAAGTGCAATATTATTATATGTAAATAAATTATCGTTTTCAGGCTTGATAATGACCGGACAGGTCGAAACGTAGCCACCTGAAGTAACTGTTTTATTTGAATTTACCCTTAAGAGGACCCACTTATTCACACATAATAAATAAAAAAGGGTACTACCACTAACCATCACTTTTTTTAATTTAATGGTTGTATTTTTTCAAAAAGTCTTATTATAATTGGAAGATAAGACATTAAGTACTAAATATTTATAGTTTCTTTGTAAGGAAATAGGAGCTAGAGATTCGAACTAAAAGGCTATTTTAAGTAAAAATGTTAATATATGTAAGAAGTTCTATATTAACTGGTTTTATGTGAGTACAAGAGTTAAAGTATTAAAGCTTGTAGCTTTTAGTGATCCATTATACCCTGGAGTAAAACAGTTGTCTAGTTTAAACATTTCCTTTTTATTTTATTTTTTATTACGTCTAACATAAACCCTTGTTCTATTTATTTTACTTAACTTTGAAATCCAGATTATAACTTTGTCAGATCTTGAATGTGACTACATCAATGCTCAACAATGCTGTTCTAGATTAAATGTTGTGAGTTAATTTATTTATTTTAATGCGGTAATTATTTATTAATTAGTTTAGATTTCATTTTTATTTTTTTTAAACATTCTGTTTTTTGTTTAGTGGTTGCTGCCTAAGTTAATCGGACACGGTATATTGCTTCCTTTGTTTTTAATCTATAACTATTGGGTACTTTTTCTTATCAACGTTCCAATTGTTGCCTACCTCACATATGAGTAAGTTTTTGCATTTAAAATTAAATTTACTATTCCCACCTCTTATTTTTGTGATTAAAATGATTGGGGAAACCCCCATGAAAATAAAACTTGATAATATAAGTCATTATTGTTTTGCATTTAAGTTGTTACAAAAAAATATGCACATATTATGCAAAGTTTGACAGAATTGATAAGGAGAACCTTAAAATCTCTTGTATAATACACTCGATTTTTACCTCTTTTTTTCTTCTAAAATAAGGGTGTTTATTATATGCAAGTAAAAACAATTACCTACTGACTAATAAAAAAAATGAAACTGTATAATAACAGTTGTAAAGGAGCTTTAGTTTTATATCTCACCTGCCCAGGTGAGATAGAAAGAAGGGGTGGCTTGGCACTCCAATCAATTCCACTCACCTTTTTTGTATACTCCCCACTCCCCCTTATTCAACTTTATCCTAATGTTCAATATTTATTACAGTAAAGAATACCCAGTTTTAGAACTTTTTTTAACTTTGAACCTCCAATAGATTTTTATTTTTCCAAACTACAATAAAGGCGGAGATACACATGCCTGTAGCTTGAACAAAAACATGCCATCAACTTGCATATGCAAGCTACTTGCATGTGTATGATAAATGGCTTGCCTGTAGCTGGCAAGCAAGCAGATAAAAACTTAATAAAAATCTTTAGCATGCCAGTTACTGGCAAATACCCTCATTTGACATGCAAGCTACTTCCCCAATTTGACGGCATGTGTATCTCCGCTTTAATACAAATTTAGATTAAAAACTTGTGGGTTGGATTACAAGACTGACGTACTTGCGTTATTGTATAATATCAGTTTAGATGGTGTAATCTATATATTTATAAAGATTGGACTCGTCCCTTATTTGTTTGACAAATTTTATTAGTGTAATGGTAAACTATTAATTTCCAACTAATGGTAAAATCTTCTTTCCCCTCCCAGCAAGAACAGTATTAAGAAAACAGTTTAGCTTCAAACTATTCTTCAATTTGGAAAATATCCTTACTCATTTCTGGCTGGGAATCACCTAAATTGTTATTTATTTTAGAATTTGATTCTTGGGAGACCATCTTTAATATACCCATTGCCCCTTACCTTACAAATATTGTTAATTTCTAAGTTATAATAATAAGTTTAAATAATACATTTGTTATATATTTACAGGGTTTTCACAGTACCTAAGGGCAATACAGGGGTGTTTGACCCAACTGAAATACATAATAGAGGTCTACTGAAGAGGCATATGAGAGATTGTATGATATATTTGGGGTGGTATCTAGTTACCTTCTTCATTTATCTTTACTGGTAAAATTATTTATTTTATAATTTGTTTTAATGTCATCGAACTGATATAATTATCTCATTCTTACTGATTACAAAAGTTTGTTTTTAGATTATAACAATTATTGTATTGGTAATTTTTATCATCATAATTATTAATCAAATTTGGGTTAGATATTGTTTTCTGAACACCTACTTCCTAACTGTGGGGGTTTTAAGACTTACATTTTACACTCAATGAATTCTATTTGAAATGGTGTTATGGTAAAAACACACGGGATAGAAAACTAGCGTATAGTTTTTACCATTGCTCAATTTCTACAAATTGAGGTGGCGGAACTACAACCTACCCTCTCCCCCCCCCCTATAGAAGGTGGGTTTGGGGGTCCTCCCCCAGGAAAAATTTCAAAAATAAACGTTCAAAAACAGCATTTTAAGCAGTTTTAGACATAAACTCACACTGTTAGTGCCGATCATTTTTTTTTTAATTTATCAGAGAGAGAGAGAGAGGTCCCGGAACGCCGTTCTGCCTCAAATCAAGCCCTGGTTTTTACTATAGGTATAGTAAACTAGCATTCATGTCCACATGAGCTCGGGTTTTAGTCAGCTGTACGTATAATTTACTATCCTATAGTTAAATTATGCGCTATACATACAGAAATATTTCAATACAGAGGGGCCACACGAGAAGGAATCAAAACTATACTTCTTGTTGTATAGTTTTGATTCCTTCTCGTGTGGCCCCTCTGTATTTAAATATTTCTGTATGTATAGCGTATAATTTGACTATAAGATAGTAAATTATACGTACAGCTGACTAAAACTCGAGCTCAAGTGGGCATGAATGCTAGTTTACTATACCTATAGTAAAAACTATATGCTAGTTTTCTATCCCGTGTGTTTTTACCTTTACTTAAATTAAAAAGAAAAAACAAAACATATTCTTACTTTATTAATTAATACATAGTTTTTTCTCAAAACAAGTTTCTTCTTTCATTTGTTAATTTGTTTTTATATTTACCTTTTCAGTATGATACTAGCGCTTCTCAAGGGTAATCCACTTGAGAAAGAAATGCCTGACGTTCCGCAATACTGATGGAGGAGTTACCTCTTGTCAGCCTCTACAAAGAGTGCAGCATTCAAGACTATTTCTTGTGGGCGTTTTTCTCTTTTATTTATTTATTATTAATCTGTTTGCTGATTGTGATACTTCTGAAGAAAATCAGGCTTAGATATGGTCGAAGAATTGAAGCAAACAGTGTAATTTTATTTACTGCTCATCCAGATGATGAAGTTATGTTTTTTGGTCCGACTATAATTCAAATGATCAGAGAAGGGATTGATTTTCATTTGATCTGTTTATCAGTGGGAGATTACCAAGGCGAAGGAAACAAAAGAGTTGATGAGCTTTTCAACTGTACCAAAGAACTCGGTATACCGAGTGAAAATATTTTAATTACAAAAGATGATAGATTGAAAGACGGACAGGATGAAAACTGGCCGATTGATCATCTGTCTAGTTTAATGCTCGATTATATAGAAATATACGAACCGGAAGCAGTGTTGTCTTTTGATTCATCAGGAATTTCATCTCATTCCAATCATATAGCTCTTAGCGTAGCTTTAACTTCTCTTGTTTCTTCCCACAGTATTCCGTCCAAAACATCAGTTTACTTACTTCATACTGTAAACATTTTCCGTAAATACATGTCTTTTTTCGATATGACATTTACCCTTCTGGCACATGGTAAGCTGTATACACTTACTCCTGCAGATTACCACACTCTTGTTAGAGCCATGTCTAAACATGTTTCTCAGTTAATTTGGTTTAGAAAACTTTATGTTGTTTTTTCTCGGTATATGTTCATCAACAGTTATAAGAAAATCACTTAACATTTGCCCACACTTTATTCTTCTCATCTCATTAAAATTGTCTTATTGTTAAGACGGACTGATTTCACAATGTCAAATAATGTTATAAATAATAAACAAATTTTATTTATTAGTTAGATTAGTTTTATTTACTTCAACCTCATTCTTTAAAAACCTTATTTACCCTTTGGTGGGTATTTTGTTTCAATATATATTTTGTACAAAAATACTAGCTACTAGGAGGCAAACCTACTGAAGTATAATATTAACCGTGTGTTATTTGTTTTAATAAAGCTAAGCTATGAGAATATTGTGATGAAAAAATTCTGTTACACTGATTTCAATGACTTAACTTTGGATCATTTGTCACTTCTGATCATTAAATAATTTTGTGATGAAGGGTTCAACCGCTTTAGCATATTGCTCCACTTACTGATTCTGCTCCTTAGACATAAGGAATCCCCCTCATATTGATTGTGAAACTGAGGAATATCTTTCAAATAAATACAACACATGAGTCTATTGATTATTTATAAGATTATAATATATTTAAGAATATTGAGTTTTTTTTATACAAAAATATACATTTCAAAAATCATTCATCTTTTAACTGTATAAAAATACATCTACATTTATTTCATATATTATTCTATAATTTTTTTTATTTATTTTTTTTATTTTTTGTAAATTTTACAAGTTAACAAGTTAGTTTTTAAGAACTAAATTGATCCAATAAATTTAGACAAAACTTTCTCATATATCTAGTGATACTAGATTTACATTACAAAATAGTAGTAAAATTACATCCAAAAAAGTATAGAAAATATTATGATCTTACATTGTTAGAACCAAAAATAACTTTTCTTGAAAGATGTCTTTTTTGGAATCGGAGCATGTTAAAAAGGGAAAATCAATCATAATCACAATAATTTATTTATATGCTATACTGCAGCCAAGACGTTTCTTAATTCTTACAGCTCAGTGTGGTCATCCTTTGAGAGGGAAAAATAAAGCAACTAGACTGTTATCCCCTAGGGCCAATTACGCCACGCTCCTCCACCAGTGACATTTTTGTTTGCTGGCCCGATCTTCTAGATGTCTAAATCTAGAGCTCTCATTAGCTTCCCCATTTTTTTCCTGAGCTGTCAGAATTAAATCTCAGCATGTATGCTTATATGAGAAGGTTAAAAATGATATAGTTGGGTAGTGAGCCAGTGATAATTGATTTATTTCTCTTTTATATTGTATACATTTGCCGATTTAGTGAAGAGCTATTGTCATTTTAATTTTAAACGTTGATAAAAATAATCAATCATAATTTTAAAGCAAACATTAATCATAATTTGAAGCAAGTATAATATATTTTTAAACTTTTCTGACCACTTAACATTACATATCACATAAAATATTTTAAATATCAATAGCAGACACATACCTGATACGAGTTTTTACATCTTCTTAAGTGTCAAAAAATATAAAGTTTCAAATAAAATATATTTTACTGAACGATTCATGGAACAAATATTTAAAACAAAGCTATTAAGCTCTAGTCATGACGGTAAAAATAATATTAATGCTTATCTATTCTCTATAACAAATTAAACTGCCAATTCAATTTTGCAACACACTCATTTAAACGTTTGATATAATATTTACAAATAAAACTTCATAAACTAAAACAATAAGTTTAGTTTAGTTTAGTTTTTAGTCTGCTAAAAAAANACAACTTAATTTAAAATTATTTAAGTTATGATTATATAAATGTTGATGAAAATTATTAATCTATTTTTATTATTATAAATCATATTTAATAAAATAAAATAACAACAAATCTATTATATAAGAGAGATTAAAAAAAGTCTATGAAACACTGAACACTTTTATGAAACAATTTTAGTAAGAAGTGTCTGAGGATGAGGTATTTGTGTTAAAATTAGTTGCACAGTGATCTGATCAGTATCTGACTAAAAGTTTTAAAAAATTGTTAAAAATTATAAATGTTCTGAAGGCCTGCCACTAACATGGGTGTATAATGTGGCAGTCAGATAGTGCAAATCTGCCTTAAGATCACTAGGTAGAAAACTTTTCTTATCAGAAAGGACAACCTCTGTTACTTCTCCAATCTTAAAATAGGGGAAGTTAGGTCTATCAAAGTGCAGAATAAGAATGCCTATGACTAACATGTATAGATTTTACATAAAATATTTGATTTAAATTGATGAATTGTAAATGCTACTACCATTATGTCCTTATGTATATTGCTATGGTATCTGGAAATGTAATTTCCTTTTCTTGTGTAACTCCTTTTGTGTTTCCATAATATTTCCAATACTTTAACTATACCACTCTTCTTTTAGACATATTCATCAAAGTTAAAGCTGATCTGAGCTGATAATTTAAATACCAGAGATAATATAAAAACTCAACTTGGTAACACTAAATAACCAAGACGTTATAATCTTTATTCATACTTCTAATTAAATCCAATATTTTTTTTTTTTTTATATAAACAATGAAGTGTTCAGTCTTCCATAGAATATTCTCATTAAATAATAAAACTAAAATACAATTAAGGAATACAGTAAACTATCACAATAAATTAAATTAAAAAATATCGGTCCAATAATAAAAGGATTTCTGACATAATACAGGCATAATATATGATACCATAACAATTTAAAGTTTGCATGGAAAAATTAATTGAAGACAAGCAAACCAAACTCACTATTCTGAGAGTATTAATAATAAAAAATCATTTAATTTTAGTGTAAGTTACTACAAAATATAGAATTATAATATAAAATAATTATTAGAAAATATAGCAAGTGTAACATTTATTACATAGATTTCACAAATTCAAATTTGATACAAGTAGAGTCAAGCATATTTGTAATTAAATTTCTTTTTTGCTGTTTATTTTCTATCCTGATCAACAGATCATTAGGTTATTATAGGACGAGGAAATCTTACCAATACACTCATCTACTCGATATGATCATCAATGTGAATCATATCTCATCATAGAATTAAAAATCGTCAGCTATGTCAGTGTTAATTTAAGACCGCTTCAGTAAGCCTAACCACTTATCCTTAGTATGCTAAAACTTGTCCTCGTTCAGTCCCCTTATTTCTTATTCTCTATAATTATATGAATTTAGAATTTTTCATTTTCATTCTTAGAAAGATAATTTGTAAAAAAAAGCATTATTTTTTTGGCACCTATAGTTACATTAAAAAAGGGGTCAGGTAATTTCTAAAATGCAAAATGAGTTTGACATGCAAGCACGTTTACATATCTTAATTAAAATAACATTTTTTAGGTACTTATGGGTAACCAGTTAGTTTTATTTGCTTGTAAGATGAAGGAAATTAGGTATAAGTTTCTTTATTCTTATGTTTTTATAGTTAAAAGATAAGGTATAAGGTTCTAAAATGTCAAAAAATAAAAATAAATTTCTCACAAATAAATACAGGGTGATTTAAAAAGAATATTCAAATTTTAAAATAGATTTATTAAAAACGACTTATTCTGCAAAGCTTAACGTTAAACATTTTTAAATGTATTTATGAGGTCTTACAGTTGTTCTAAGTGACCTTATACGACATGCAAGTGGTATTTAAGATAATACAACCATTTTAAATTGGTTTATTGGTACAAGGTAATATATTTAAATTCTACAATACCTTCAGTAAAGGTGTTAAAATAAATATATTTTTTACAAATTAAACTTACCCATCCTTCAAAATAAACAAAACTGACAAATATAGGTGTAGATTTTTGATAAAGGATATGACTTCTGGCCTATTTATTACATCCAAAGGTATAAAAATTCACTATTAAAATCATACAATAACATGAGTTTTCATGAAATTCAAAGTAGAATAAATTGTAGATATTTCACTTAACATCAAGGTAAATAAAAAAATAAAGCTTGTTTCAATACCAGTAAAACACATTTTATATTTACTTGGATACATTTAAAGGCGGCATTATAATTATTTAAAAAGTTTAATTTGTCAAACTTTAAAAAAGGGGGTTAGGGGGTCATCCTGAACATATCCCTGAGTCAACAAATTACTGATTTGTTGTCTCGACTTTTTTTAATGCAACATTGGAAATCATAAATTCATTGCAAACTTTCCACAGAGTAAGAAAAAAATCTTAACTGCAAATTGCTACTGAAAATTATGAGTATTAATTTTAAAATAAATTATAATTCTGGAAAGCTTCATTTTTTTTTAATAAAAAGTAAATTAAAAAAATATACATTAAACTAAGCAATTTATAAAAATTAACTATAAAAAAATTAATACATAAAATAATAACACAAATTAATTAAGCTTACAATAAAAAATAAATTCATAAAAATTATTTTATGTCATAAAATTAATATGAATGTGTAGAGAAAAAAAAAAAAATCATAATTCATTTATAAGAAACTCAACAATTTTTCTTTGCTGAGATAAAGAGATCTAATTTATACAGATGTTAAAATATAAAATCGCTCCGATCCGATACCTTTTCAAAATTAAATTCTGTAAAATGTCTATGATTCTTCATCAGGATGTTCAGTGAGACTTCTTGAAGAGCTGCTTCGTCTCCAAAAGGCAACTGTGTTCCATGATGGAAGAAGATTGTTGTAGGTACACATACCGATAATTAATATAATAAAACCAGGAATCTGCAAATAATAAAAACACAAACTATAAATGAACGAGTCAAGGGTATATATGTGGGCGTGTAAGTTCTTTATTCCGTGCCTCCAAGTATATAGAATAAACTTGGCATAAATATCCCTGCCATCCCTTGGTCAGACGCCCAAGCGATAGTCATCCAGCGATTATCGCTCAGGACTCCTCTTCTGAGTTTGCATGTTACCATATTCCTAGCTTAGCAACTCTTAACATTCAATTTCGTGCCAGTGACTAAATTAATGCTCAGCAACTATTGCCCATCGACTATTGCTGGAGTCACATCAAGAAAAATGTACTTTTAATTAAACATCTTTCACTTTTCAAACATAAGCAAGGTGAAAATAAATAAATAGAGTTTATTTCAGTATCAGTAAACATCAGCAGAGAAAAAAAAAAAAAAAAACCAAATAAAACAATACAATGTCTCACCTGAAGGGCAGAAAACTTTTGCCATTGAAGTCCTAAGGAAGCCATCCAAATGAAGAAAGTACGCACTGAGTCCAAAATCATTCTAGTGGTAGCAGATAATTCCTTTGTAACACTGATTCCAGCAAAATTAAAAAAGGCAATACTGACAATGGTTCCTGAAAAAAATCAAAAATAAATAAAAATAGTAAAATTTTATTAATAAAATGAATGACTACATAATTAGATCGTAGGCTCTTGAGAGTTTAACACCTTAAGTATGTAGGCTCTGAATTGCCCAAAGTACCAATTAGAACAAAATGTTTAAATACTTAAAGCAATACTAACAAATAATGTGAGCCCGTTGGCTATACATGTTGAAAGTTGACATCATTGGTATAGTTTGTAATTTTAAGAAAAGGGTACATAGTTTACAAACTGGCCACTATTCTTAATATCAATGTGAAATACAAGACTCCAAGGACAAATGCTACACTCTTTCAAGAGTAAAAAAGTTTGAGTCAAATCATAATATCATAAAGTAGCTTAGTACTATAAACATAAACAGCTCATCAAAAATAAATTTTAATTTTTTCAAGTTAATTCAGCCATCATTAATGCTAGTATAAGATAAAGGAGAGAGCCACATAGACTTCCACACTTTTTTAAAATTTAATTTCTAGAGAGACATTTTGTTTTTAATTTTAAAGTTTATACCAACTCCACTTAGTTGCTTAATTAAATGTATTATATATAGTAAATAAAATGCAACGTTATAACTTTTTAGGATAAAATTTAAAATCTTAGTTTGTGTGTAAGGGCGGGGATACACTTGAGCATACACCCCGAATGAGCATGCATTTACGTTCGGCCTAAGCAAAACAGGGCAAACGCATGCTCATTCTGGGTGAATGCTCCAGTGTATTCCCACCCTAAAAACTCCTCACATACAATGAATGAAATAACTATGAGCGTTTTGATGCCTCCCTTAAATATTTAATAATGAAAATAAAAAAACTAGTACTACAGACCTAGGAAAGAGATAATAAGAAGATAGTTGTTTCCTAACTGAACTAAAGCATCAGGAAAATCTTCCAGAACACCATGAGCATTGTTCGAGTATGGTGCAGGCACATGGATGTAGTAGAAAGGTACCTGAAGTAATCCCATCATAATGAGACCAAACAGACCTAAAAAACAAATAAAAGTATAAATAAATATTGAAGAATGGATAGAACTGTTGAAATGTGATTAATTCTCTTTAGGACAATCCATTCAATTTTAACATATACAAATTAATGCGTTCATTTAATATCGCCAATTAGTAGTAGGTGCTTGTACTAGTTCCAGACAGATATGACAAACCACTTGTTCGAACCTAACAATTAGGCCCTATTGAGGCCTTTTTTACTTGCCCCACAGTAGAGAGTTCAACCATCTATCTCTGTACAATGCTGTAAGGCCATAGCAAGTATGGTGTGATCATTAGTGAGTCATGTAAAATCAGAGGATGGAGACGCAAAATTGAACCAATGACCTCATACTACCTCGATTCATTGAGGGCCGAGCAGAGGTATCAAGTATCTAAAGCCCAATGTTCACAATGGCTCCCAATGTCGCCAATTAAGTGTTGGTGTTATTACTTTGGTTTCAAAATGAGTGCCTTAAGCCTCTTAGTCAAATTCATTGATCGTACGTATAGATATTATAAAAATGATAACAATTCATATGTGCCTTAATAAACGTTAAACTTACCTTCCCAACCAACAGCTTGTAATGCAGGGATATCTTTGCCAGCAACAAATTTCTCTTCATAAACCATTTGGACAGCTGTACTAATCTGAGCTAAAATGATTAGAGTATCTCCTGTGAAACAAACAAAGATAATCATGATTTTTTTTTTTTTTTTTTTTAAATATATAAAAACTATTCTTAAAATTAGTAAGAACAAAATTGAACAATTATTTTTCTTGTCAGTCAAAATGTTTTTAGGGCGTTAACAAGAGTAACATTTTTCACTAAGACACTAATCTACTATATTATTAAAAAAGTTTCGTAAACAAACAAGTTCAGTGAGAGTGAAATATAATTAACTGTTTGTAAGAGTTCAATAGAGATAAGAGGGGTTAGGGGGAGGTTCTCGAGGGGAGAAAGGGGAGGTTCTCATAGTAAATAGACGCGTTGAGCGGAATAACTCGGGGAACTGTCATTCCCGAGGCAATAAACAAAACACGGGACGGTGTAATAAAGAAAGCGCATTGTTTGTTTACATGCCTTAATCAAAAAGTGACAGCTTTCAATACATTGTCACTTCTATTAAGACTATTTTAAAGTAATTTAATTTACAAGTTTATTACTAAGTCTTTTCTCGAGAGAGAAAGAAGCTAATTTAGAGTTGATAAAAAAAAATCACTCTTGTAGTGTAATTAAGGAGTATAAGAAAAGCTTGATAATGACCCAAGGAGGGTTGAAATATCGCCAAAAATTAAAATTATGAGAACTTAAAGGTTTTATTTATACTACGCATTAGACCAAGGAAGGATTTTCTTTTTGAAACAAAAAGAGCCAATTATGTGTCCTTTTTATGTTTTTCTGTTTCATACTTTTCAAGCTTATGAGTGGGCTTAGTTTTAAAGCTATCCCAAAATATAAGTTGTCCATGCAAACAAAGGTATGGAGGGTCATATTTTTGTTGATATTTTTAATCTAAACATTTTTTATTTTCTAATGATTGAAATATCAATTTAAATAAAGCTACAGAATATATGGTTTTTTATAGATGAATATCTAAGGTGTTTTTTTTATGAATTGAATAATTTCACATTTTTTACTTTTCTTTTTTCAAATTTTTATTTTTGTGAGACGTTTCGACCCTTGTATTTACAAGATTAAGGTCATCTTCACATCACTCTTCTTTTCTTCTGTTAATTCTTTCAAAGTTTGGTGTTATGATACATAAAAATTACAAATCTAACAATTAATAAAAAAGTTGGGTATCATTTGAAAGGTATTGAAATTTGGATCACAAAAATATATTTTGTTT
>KZ651790.1:219730-235434 GCA_001010745.2 Gerris buenoi
TTTTGAAGTGAAACTTCTTTGGCGGCGGTAGAGTGAATTTTATCTTAAGGGAACCTCCCCCCCTGGATACGCCACTGAGTGACGTCATACTTCCCCGGCGTATTAAAGAAGTTGTCCACCTTGCCAGACATTTAAATTTACAAGTCGATGATGATGACGTGTTCAAGAACTGCTAGGTTACACAATCAGAAGCTGACAATTGATGAGCTCATAAAAATGTGTGAGCAAACATCCAAAAATTGATTCTTTTGACCAAGTTTAATCAGAAGATAAAACTTAACAGAAGGTTTAAGTTCAATTAAAAAAAGGTCCAACAAAGAGCGCGTTTCTGCTACAAAACAGGGGAGAAAAATTATCAGCATGCTACGAAAAACTTTTGCATGTAACTATACAACTAAAAAATCCCATCAGGTAACTGAGTTTGATTATAAGAAGCCTTCTACGTCAAAATAACTTTGGTTTACGTTTATGTGAAACACGGTAGGTAAATATAATTTGTTGTACTTTGTTGTACACGGTTTTCATTCAGTCCCACCTGTCATGTACGTTCGGGGTATTAATGTATATTTGAGATTATGTCAAATATACATGATGTTATGTAATTTAATAAATAAAGGAATATTTATTAACGTATAAACACAAGAGTGATCATGTCGGCACTTTGTCACAATAGTGATAAGTATAGAATGCAACCGTATTCTAAATCTGTTTCTTAAACTTATTTATAACATATCATTAAAATGTTTAAAAAATAAGCGTGCAGAAGTTTAAATAGGATTTCCAAATAAATCTCATTCCTAATCTGCAAAAAAAACTAGAGTAAACAGATTATGTCAACACATGCAATTGACTTCCGGGATTGTCAATACAAATAAAAGATAAATCGATTTCTTCATATTTACAGTTACTCGACAATGAAAATAGATTGACCAACCTTCTTCATAAGTCATTTTAAAAATTTATGAATAAATTTCCTCTTCGATCGGCTAAATAGAACGAAATTTTGAAATTTTTAAAATTGGAACACAATAACAGCAAAACAAGAAAATATTGAAAACAAACTATTTACTAGTCAACATACCTCAAGTTGTTTGTTTTGTTTCTTCACAAAATTATGGTCTTAATAAAATTAACTACAAAAAATAAATAATTAAAGCAAAGCAGCAGTTTAAAAGCTCATTGAAAAATGTTAAATGACTAATAAGCGATAATAAATAATGAATTATATTCTAGAATTAATCACAGTCGAGGAGAGAGGAGATGAAATTGTCTTTACATTATCAGCACTACAGCTGATTTTTCCTCGCTGTTATCAGAGAAGAGCTCCCCTTCCTTCTCTGGTCCTCCATGGTAGCCAATCGCAAAAAATTATGATAAATAATTATTCCCGTTCTTAGATCTTTCTAGCACCCCACTCGAATATCTACCCCCCCCCCCCCCCCCCATTTTGATAAGAATCAATATTAGTTAAAATGTAATTGGTACTTAATTTAATTACATAATGTAATTAAATTAAGTACCAAGTACCAACTACCTAGTTGAGGGAAAATGCTATAGAAGTTGGCTAGTTGCAACAATTATAAATTCAATTTGATTTGTAGTTTGTTTTGTTGGTAATAAACTCAAATAAATTCTTTTTATATGTTTTTACTTATAAGAAATCTAATGGTTAATGAAGCTTTTCCGTGTTTTTAACTTATGTTTTAAATTTATTTAAAAAAAGGGAATATCAAATTGTTTATTTAAACTACCTACTGAATAATTTTATCGTGAAAGAAAAATACCATCTTTATTAAACATTAACTTTTGAAGTGAAACTTCTTTGGCGGCGGTAGAGTGAATTTTATCTTAAGGGAACCTCATGTAACGAAGTTTGCGATTCGAGACTCGTCCAAGATTCCAACATTTTTATAGATCAATTGTAATGAAATTTGTGTGTCGGAAGAAATGAAACGAAAGTTGTGTTCCGAGACTAATCCTGGTGAAAGATTTATCTGTAAAAAATCTTTCACTCAGGAGAGATGCGAACCATTGACCTCCGGTATAAGAGTCAAACGCGCTATCCACTGCTCCAATTATATTACCGATTAGAGGACACACAAAATTGGTATATAACCGTAATATTAGATGTAGTATAATTAGATTATTGTTTGGGTTTATGGCAAAGGGCTTAATTGTATACTTACAAGAAAAAAATAAAAACTATTTAAATTAATTTAAATGAGTTATTATATCTATTTAAAGACCTCAAATCAAAACAAATATTTATTTTTATTGAAATAAAATGTGGTTGCCTTATAGTAATTTTTGTTGGAATAAATGTGGTTGCCTTATCGCAGCAATAACAAATCATTTCGAGGGGGGCCGCGAAAGGTATTTAGGTACTATATACATTATATTTGGAGATTTTAAGGGGGCCGTGGTTACCAAAAGGTTAAGAACCACTGGTATAAATGATAATATGGTATAAATGTTATATACACATATATAAACATTCTTTATTTTTTTTCAATTAAATTTCCCACAACCATTTTTGTCAATCTTGAAATAATAAATTCGTCAAAAAATGAAAGAGAGCAATGCATTCTAGAACTCAAGTTTCACTTCTAATGCGTGAGAGCCTCACTCATATTTTTTTTAATTAAATGAAATGTAGGTAAATTCGGATTGTACGTGTCACATTTTTTAAGATTCGATGATTTAGATGTAATTTCATCTACCTTGTACCTATTTAGAAATATCGGTCCGAGACAACTCAGACAAACTTTCTCACATAAGAGTTCATAATTGCTTAGCCCAGTGTTTTCTATTTATTAGTTTTCGTATGTACATTTAAGCATTATTGAACATTGCAAAGCAATTTCATCATAAAAATAACTTCTCCTAGGCGGGGAATCAAACCCGGGCCCTCTCCGTCCGCGTTTAAAGTTTCTCAGGAACTAGATTTCTCCCGGGATAACAGGTTATATAGTTAGATTCGTATTAGAATAGACAACATTTAAAAAAATTTTAAGCAAAATCGTCGGAACTGTTTTCGAGATTTTTTTTTTTTTTTTCACGTATTTTTCAGAGTTTTTGGGGGGTAGCACTCCCAAATTTGGAGCTAAAAATTCATTTATCGATTTTGCCTCGGGGTATGATTTTTCTGAACATGTAGGGGAAGGTCGGGTATTATCGGACAGCGGGTTATATCGGACAAGCGGTGTTTCTTGCTTTTTTCCAATGGCAACTGCACTGACTCTGAATTATACAGAGGCAGAGGGGGAAACCAGCAGAAATAAGGGGTCGCCATTACTAGACTGTTTTGTTTTAATGGTATCAACTAATTTGAGTTTATCAGTTTTTATAGTTTTTTCTTGTGCACGAAGATAACTTCAGAGTACTGAATTTTGCCTAAAAGCAAGTAAATTTAAATTCTTAAGTGTATTGATAACAAAGTGTTACCTTTTACTCAATCTTTTAAGCATTAAATCTGATATGGGATTGATAATAGATTTTCGATAGCCAAATTTTCCAAAAGGGTTTAGTCGGCTTTTATCGGACATGCTCATGGAGGGTTATGTCGGACAAACATTTTTAAAATTTTTTTTTTATAAAATTGCTTTCCAATAATAGTCCAGTTAATAAGTACCAAAAAATGGAATTCCTAATAAATGGGGCTGTATCTAAAATTTTTGTGCATGTTGTATGGACCAATGCCACTAGTAAACATCCAAGTTTGCAGATAAACAAAAACCTTGTGCTAGAAGAGTGATATCGGAATAATGTAGACTTGTCAGACATTCTTCTTATTATACTTAATAGCTCTGTTCCTATGCATCAGAGAGCAAACGTAGTTATATCAATATTGCAGAGGATAAAATTTTCTACAAATTTTGTATTTATAATTTTTTTTCTACGTTATTTACGACGTTGGTTTTACAACGTTTTACGATAAAATAGATTTGGTGATCTTTAACTCTTCATTTTGGTTACCCAAAACAAATTTAATTAAAAAAAATATTTTTCTCAAATATCTTAAAAAAAGAAGAAGAAGAGATATGAAAGATTGCAAAAGCTAAAAAAATAAAATCGCAGAAAAAGAAAATGTTAAGAGGGAAGTGAAAATATCAGACAGAAACTTTATTTATAATTATAAAAAATAAATATATCATGCAAATAAAATATATATAAACTTGTTTAACGAAATAAATAAAAACAAAATTCTAAATAATTGTATTTTATTATGTCCGATATTAACCCTCCAATATTTGGTATAGGTAAAAATGAAGGCCTTTTTAAATTACATCAGAAAGGAGGAAAAAAATTTCCTATAGATTATTGTGTTTGTGCAACATATTTAAGTATCCTTTGGTACATAGTATAACCAAATTAATTCATTAACAAATCCAAAAATTTTAGAAAAGCTTAAGTGTCCGATACTACCCGACCTTCCCCTATGTCAAATTTCGTCAAAATCGGCCCAGGAGTAGTTTAGCTTCAGGCGTTTGCATAGACGACAGACAGACATTTTTTAAAAACAACTTTTTTGGACTCAGGAGACCTCAAAACGTGTAAATCCATCAAAATCTTAAAATCGAATTTTCGCGCCATCACAATACTTTCTTTATATGAGAAGTAAAAAAGTAAAGGTTTTTTTTTAACAAACAAACTACAAATCACCTAAATCACATTTACCTACATAATTTAATAGACGATTTTCTCAGCTTTAATTCGTTTCCTATCAATGTTTTTTGGGTTTACTGTGTCATCTCCGAAACCCTTATGCCGCGAGGGTGATGTGTCTGTCGTCTGTCCGTACGCTCTTTGGTTTATATCTCCCAAATAGTTCAAGCTAAAGAGTTAAATTAAAAAATAACTGGAGCGACTTTTTAACCCACACACAGGAAAAATATTAAGAATAATATTGAGAGTGGAATATCAAATAAAAGCTACAATGAATAGTAGATTACAATTATATTTAACATTAAAAATGAGTATTATTGTGCTTTTTAACCGTTTATGTTGCTTTGTGAAACTTTGCTTAAATAGCTAATTTGGAGGAACATACATACAAAATGTTTTGAGTTTTTATTCTTTTTTGTTCAAAACAATTATCTTGCACAGTTAAAATAAAAACTTTCAAATTTTCATGGTGATTGGTGTTATCGATTTTCGCTAACCCGACATTATTATTAATATATTATATTATACCTAACATGGTTACTTTCGAAGATATTGAATCGCGCTTAAATTCAAATGAAAGAAAAATTATCATTAAAAATTGTGCAATAGGTAATAAATTTTTATGTAAATGTTATAAGATAAATGTTATACATTATAAGATATAGCTGAAAGAATAGCGTGGCTAGAGCGTTTTTAAGTAGCTATAACTTGTTGTTAAGGCCCCCATACACAATACACACATCAACTTGGTTGAGTTGAAGTTGAAGTTGAAGTGTGTATGGGCAGGTTGAGAGACCAAATCACAAGTTGAACAACCATGTTGAAAGACATCAAAACCCTTTTGATATTGGTGGGTGGAGCTTATGTTTTTATCTCTTTTAATTCAAATTATTTGAACCGTACAGAGTGACAGACAGACACAGGAACGAAACTATTCGGGTATAGCTTCACTTTATGCTGGGTTCTCTTTATGCTGGTTCTCTCTCTACTGATGTTGTTCAACTTTTTTTGATGTTGATCAACCAGGTTGAGAGACATAGTTGGACAACCAAGTTGAAGTGTGTATATGGGGGCCTTCACATTTCATTTTATGAAATGAAAGTTCTTTTCAAATGCTACAAGATAAGTTTTTTGTAGTATCAAGCACTATATTTTTAAAGTAATTTATGTTATTTTTTCTATATTTAGATCATTAAAAAATCATTAGCGCACTTTATAACCTCTAACAACTCTAGCTTTAATCTAGGAGTAAAAAGGAAGATCATAAAAGAATTCCAACAAAATCGGTTTTGACTAACCGGGTTTCGAGGTAACTCTTCTTTTTAGCCTTTTTAGAAAGGATTATTTATAAGAGTCTAGCTTAACTAGATCACTAAGTTTAGTGCAAATGCAATAAAGGAATTGTAAATTACAGAAGTGTTACTTAAAGAATTTGGCTACAAGTTGTATTAGAAGTTATTCCATTATATGTAACAGTACGTACTAAAATAAAACTACAAAAACGAAAACTGCAAGAACTAAGGAAACGTTGTTACAGATTGCTTATGACTATGATTAATCAATTTCATAGAAAGTATTCTTGAAAAATAATTAACTATTAAGAAAAGGGAATATTTAAATATTAAAGTAATTTGGGGTGGATATCCAAGTAAATGGACTTAAGACGTTATTACTGTATTATAGTGTGGATTTCCATTCGTTGTATAGGATTTTCCTTACATTACTGCAACTGGTAAAGGTTCATTATGTTTTTTGTTTTTAACTCTGATTATTATTAGCGATATCAGCAATTACCTTCACTCTTAAAGGCCCGCTGCACTTCTACGCTTATCTTTTAATCTTATTATTGTTTAATTATGAATGAGTTCGTAATGTTATTAAATAATAATTAGTAATAAAAACGTGATAAAGCAATACATTGTAATTTGCCATAAATACTTCAATTCTTACACAATTTTAAAATTCAAAAATATTATGTGACATAATAGTGACGTATGAGAGGATTATATTTGCAAATAAAAAGATAGTTGTTAAGAAGAGCCTGAAACCAAGGTCAAAATACCGACATTTGAATCTCGTGAGGTCGAATCCCAGAAAGGTGTGGCAAGCTTCACACTGATGGTTCTCATGGAGTAGATGAGTAAAGTGCATCCTGAAATAACCTAATGATGCGTTGATTGGTAACCAATACAAATCTTCTGTTGAAGAAGAATACCCCTAATAATGAAAAAAACAGAATTTTTGGGTAAAAATGTGGAGACTTTTCACAAAATTTAACTATTCAACAAAGAGCAGTTCACAAGCCTGTATATTGTGTACGCTGCCCGATGTCATACTGAAGTTCTATGTCAAGCGATTACTGTATCTCGGTGCTTATTGATATTCTGACGTAACCTTTCCAGTGCTGGGGACATTTTCAAGGGACTCTACGTCCCTAAAAAATAATATAACATAGTGATTGATCTTAATGGAAACTTCTGTCAAATAGGAGCAAACCGTCGGAACAATCAATTTCAAAGAGTTCATGCATATTGTGATAAATTATATGGATTTGTCGTATAAAATTTCTCTAATTCACGTTCTGGTGCAAAGAATTATAATCATTCACTGTAGCAATAGTTACGGATTTTTCCTTGATTTGTCATCATTAATATAACCCGTTTGAAACAATACAATTTATTTTGATTGTTTTGTCGAATTCATTCAAAAGCTAATTTAATTGTTTTATTTTCATTAATACATCGTCTTTGTTTTCCTTTATATTTATCCTTTGAACGAATTTCTGCAAACTTCTTTACTTTTATTTCGTGGTGCCTCTTTTAATGAGACCACCTTCAAAAGTCTTGTTTTCAGGCGCCTTTCTGTCTGTCCCGGCTTTTCCCTTATTTTTGCTCATTACGAGCACAAGGGCCGGGAGGCAGGAGCCCCCTTCCGAAGAAAGTAAAATTAAACAGCATTTGGAAAAAAATTGTAAGAACTGTAATTAATCTCTTTTATATATCATGTGATCAGCTTATACAACTCTTAGGTCTTTCACTGCAGAAGTAGTAGTATGTCATAGCATATAATTGTACTACACGCGATGAGTCTTGAACTCATTCGAACCTAGCAATTAGTTAGTATTCAGCCACTTCAAACAATATAACCTGTAATGTATGATGTACCAATAAAGCGAGTAGTGAGACCATTAGTGTGAGCCATGTAAATCAGAAGACCATGGCGTGGAGTTAGGAGTTATGTCTATGAGACTTATTGCCTTCGACTTACTAGCAGAAGTTACAGGTATGGGATCCTGTGGCGGAATCCTGGAAAGATTAAAGAATCCCTGGGTTCCTGAGTAGGTACCCTGGGATCCGTTCGTAGGTTCCCTTGACCTTGTTTCGCTCTCAATTCATGTATGTAAATCAGAGTCTTGGCGCGGGATCGAACCCACAACCTCGTGCTGCCCTCGATTGGCCGAGCACACGTAAAATGTCTGAAGAAACGGGAGTGCCGACTCCCACATATTTTATGATCAAGTCCTCAAGTCTATTTTATGACGCAAGCTTATTGCTAGCATTCCTAACTTGTTTGAGACTAGATGGTATTAGAGAAATACAAGAGCATCGGTGTTTTAAAGTATCATTTCGTGGATTTTTATTACACCCCGAAATCTCCTCATTCCTTCCTCCGAGAAAAAGTTAAATTTAGAAAACTTCTCCCCCTTTCGTTTTGAGCTGGATACGTCAATGCTTGTATCAATTCAACAATACTCAATGCAGACCGCTTTCAACCACTTTAGATTAGGTTTTTTAGAGTTTTAATTTAATTTTTTTCATTAATAAGTTTTAAGTTGTCGTGCTTATCTTCTAACAAGAGTAATAATTTAAACACATTTAGTGGCACCACTGAAAATTTAATCAGATATTCTTTTAAAAGTGTTCAAAGTTATGTACAAAATTTAAGTTATCATGATTATAATTCTATTTTCTTGCTGAAAACACATCTAAAACCCACTTTAACAGTTGAGTGCATATTCTAAAAGACATTGCATTTAATAGACCTCCTTAAGTGGTAGAAAGCACAACACTAAAATAAGCGCCGCTGATAATAAATGTTTGAGGAGCTTTACTCTCACCTTAATTGATTCACAAACCATCATAATACATCTTCGCAATATGTATATCAATAATACCTAATAAACAAGTCAAAGATAATAGAATTGATAAGCGAGTAATGAAATATTTGAGAGTCTCTTCAATAATCAAGTGGGTTTTGAGTACACAACATTTATTTGTAAATCAGTGACGCTTTGTGATTCACTTACTCTAAAAAAAAAGTGTGAAAACAATACTGTGTATTATTGGTTGTAATCTGTTGGCTATGTGACAATATAGAACCTTATTATTACAAGTAATCAATATTAATAAGATCAAAAGCTAATGTATAATGACGTGTAATTGTTCTACATTTTTTAACGAGAACAAGGATATTAATATAGCTAATTAATTATAGGAACGTCAAATATTAGAGTGACTTGTTATTTGTCAGTTTATTCGTGGCTAATTATTTATCAACAAATTAACATTCTTTAGCATACCAACCAGCTATAATTTCTTTATCTTTTTACAATTTTTTAATTCCTGGTATTTTTATTATTGTAGTACATAATTCACCAAAATATTATTGAACAATTGGCACTCTTTTGAAACATTTTTCTCTGATCGTGATACTATTACATTCTCGTATAAAGTACATTACATGTGGTGTCCCAAAAAGTGTTCGCTCTAAAAATGATAACATCTAAAATGTTTACCAAGAAATTATATTTGATAAAATTAGTATTAAACATAAAAATTACTCGAGTATAATATACTAAAAATTTGAGTTATCCTCTTAGTTACTCCAACAATGACCATCTTCAGACTCAAATAACGTCATAAACAGCTTGGGATTCCGGTGAAATCCGCGTCACGAAGGAGTTCAAACCCGACGTTTCGCTTTCACTGTGGTGCATCGTGGTGTTGACACGAAGCAATCACAGGCAGGATGTGCTGACGACTGGAAAGAAGAACGGCGTATTTATACTGGTTTTCTAGACCGTAGATTGTACCTGGGTGTTCCAGTACTCGGGGTAATCCTTTGTCGGGGTCAAATAACGTCAGCATAATAATACTCCCCGTCACAAGTAGATTTGCAATACTTTTGCCCCCCAATTTCTCATTCGGGAAGCATTTTTTTACTTGTCACCTTTACTTTTAGTTATAAAACATCTATATTTATATTATATATCATTTTAATAATAAATTAGTAATACTAATGCAAAGAGTGCATACATTTTTCTACAAGTCAATTCGAATTTTTAAGTTTGTAATATCTATATTGTAGAAACCACACTGTGAATTATGGGTTGCTACGGCAAGGAACAACTGTACTAACTATTTTTTCTACAGGTAAATAAAATAACCTCCTGTTTTTAAAAATTAAAAAAATATTAAATTCTTATTTTTTTTACTTCCATGAAAATGGAAGTATGGTGATACCCTCCAAAACGTGATTCCTAGATCTCTATGAAGGAGGGGTCTTAAGAACCCGGGGGTATCATGGAAATCCGTTTCATATACATGTATGTCTGTGCGTACGTATGTATGTACGTACGTTCGTACGTGCGTTCGTTCGTACGTTCGTTCGGATCTTTAAACCTCTATAATATCGCTTCAAGACATCGTATTGAGATGCGGTTTTCAGCATTTTTTAGAACTTTTGTCGGCAAAACTGATGGCACAAACCACATTATCGTAGCTTACGACGTTTCGGAGCTACAGCCACTTAAGCACGAAATCGGTCTGTCGACGATAACTTCAGTTAGCTTTATTTGATTTCAATTTCCTTTGGGGTGTATATGTGTCCTATATAGTAGATTGTACCTATACTTTTTGAGCACAATCGGACAAGTGGTTTGGAAGATATTGACATTTTAGTGTTTTTTTAAGGGTTTTTTCGGTACCTAATTACGGGTAAACTGTAAGTCGTATCGAAAAGCGGATAGCACCAGCGGTAACTGATTTTAAAAGATCTACAACTTTGGTCCTATGACTTTTTGCCGTAGGACCATTCCTTCTACCTTAAATAGGGACATGTTTTTATTTTTGTTAAATTTTTGACTTTGAGCTCTTATATCATGTTCAATAATTGACCGATTTAATTTCTGATTGAGGTGCTAAAACCGCACATTAATGCCCTTTAAAACGAGTATTTATTATTGTAATTGTTTGTAGTACTTATAAAGAAGAATCGAAATTTAAAAGTAAAAAAATACTGTGTTATTTACTTTGTAAACAATCCTTTTTAACAGCTGATTTTAAAATTCTTTTATTATTATATTATCATATTCTATAGTTAATAACAAGTATAAAGAAAATATAAACAAACGTTGAATAATAAAGTTTTTTGTTATAAAGGATAAAAATTAATCAATTTGTTTTGTTTTCGCATAAACTCTCCTTGAACTCTAGATGTAAACAAACCTCCTTTCTTTTACTTCAGTTTACCTCTAAACATCTTAACGGATCGCACATTTATCCTCTAACCTTTTTACATACTACCGACATTTATTAGGGTAACATTTTATTTATGTTAAATATATATTTTTTATTGTGTTTATTATTGTTGTATGATAACCTACTTGTAACCTCCTCATCACTCACTCGTTGATCAGACTTAATAAAACAATTATCATTATAATTTTTGTTGCAAAACTATAATCAATATTAGCTGGTTGTCAATGTAGTTTATACAGAGTTCTCTCTTGCTCACGTACTGACACGGCAACATTTCATGGAAGTCATGTGTGGGATTTCCACACCGGTACTTCAGTTTATTTGACAGTAAATTTTGTTTACACTGGTTTTATCTGTAGTTTCCGAAATAATACCGCGTGAAATAAAAAAGGAATGTTCTTGTTTTAAAGAATCTAAAAGGAGTAGAAAGATAATTGGCAATAAGCTTTTAAAAGCGCACTTGGAATAGTAGATTGTATTATAGTTATTATACAGAAATGTTATACAAGTCCGTATGTTATATATTTACAAATGAACAATCAGTCTTAATCAAGTTAAAAACTATTTGTATTTATTTAATTTATTTTGTAAGTTTCAAAATAAGCTTCCTCTTTAAGTTCTATTTAATTTGGGCATGCTTCTATTCGACAGTTAAATAGCTATTGTAGCTCTATACGAAAATATGAAACAATTTGATTTTGTTTATTGCTAGGGATACAACGACGAACTTAGCAACAATCAAGGTCAGTGTTAGAAAGCACATAAGGCCAATCTAATTAAATATTACTTAAAATGAAGTAGATAGCAGTATCTCTAACTTATTACCAAATACCAAATCATACATATACATATACGGCGTAAGCCGGGGAGAAAATAATTGAAGTAAAATAAAAAATTTTAATTTAGGCTTTCTCAAAGTTGTACAAATGTTGTTAAATGGTAAACACTCTGAACGGTATAATAAATATAGGAATCTAAGTAAAGTCGATTTTATTATAAAAATTATTTTTAAACTTAGCTCATTTTGGCGATTTGTTTATGTTAAATTATGTGTTATAAATAAGTTATAAGGTACTTAAAAACCGGATTAAAAAAGTTTGACAACTTAGCTGAGTATCAAATCGACATCTGTTGCAACTTGCAACAGATACATGTAGTCAACATTTTTGAGTGTCTATCTCAACTTTACAAATTCAGTTTAGAAGATGAAATGAAACTGCATACTGCAGCTGATTTAAGGATGATTCACGCTACACCGAGCCGGGGCCGTGCCGTGCCGGGCACGAGCCTCGTTGAAAAAATGTTGTATAGACTTTATATGAAGCCATGCACAGTACACAGGGCACGATCCGAGTCATGTCCGAGCCTCGTCCGAGGCTCGGTGGCAAAACGTTTGGGTACATTGTTTTCACGCGCCCGGCCCGTCCCCGCCTCTGTCCTGCCTCGTTGAGGGATGATCCACGCTACAACGAGCCCGGGCCGTGCCGGGACCGAGCCCTCCCACCCTACCCCGTCATTTAAATAACAACTTTTTTATTACTTACCTAAGGCATACTGCTAAACACTCAATAGGTTTTTGAAATCTAGAAATCTTCTTTAAAGCAAGGTTTTAATGTCTTCAGCAAAACACTAAAACACTTGAGTTTTCTTTCTTCTTGTCCCTAATTTATAGCACTTATTTTTGGAGTAGTTGGGTCTTTAGGGTATAATAAGTACAAATTTACTTTTAATTATAGCTGTATTTTAACCTTCTTGGTCGTCTTCAGGCCTAGATTAAATTTTTTTTTTTTTTGTCATTATGTTGGGAAAAAGGTATTACCGCCTTTTTGGTTCATCATATTTTCTCATTTACAATAAAATACATCACATCAATATTAACAATTAAACAATTAACATTTTACAAAGAAATATTATAAAAAATAATAAATTAATAAACGGCATGATAGAAGCGGTAACATTGATGTAAATTTATACTTATTATACCCTAAAAGACCCAAATACTCCAAAAATAAGTGTTATAAATTAGGGACAAGAAGAAAGAAAACTCAAATGTAAATTAGCTGGTCAAGATTTGCTAATAGAAGAGGATGGAAGAAAACATCGTAAAAAACGCCCGAAGATGACCTAGAAGATTGAAATATAGCCATAATTGAAAAGTAAATTTGTACTTATTATTAGTTATTATACCCTAAAAGACCCAATTTCTCCCAAAATAAGAATTGAAACATTCCTTGGACATTCTAAAGTAGCCAAAAAATTTACTTTCATCGTCCACTAATTTCTTTATAAAGAGTAAAAATTCTCCTTTCAATTTTTGCTTTTTCCAAGCTGGATGAACGCCCCACCTTCTGCTTTTCTGCATCCCTAACATTTCTCCCGAATCATCCTCTTCCAGCGCGATAACAATAGCTGCTAACTCAAACTCGGAAAAACGAAACATTACAAAAATCGCTATCAAACGCAGACATATAAACATGAAGCACAAGCACTAGATATGAAATGAACACGGGTAGCCTAGTAGTAGAGGACAGCACGTCCCAGCCCGGCTCGTCCCCGGCCCGTCCACGCCTCGTTGTAGCATGTATGCGAAGGCTCGGACGGGGCACGGCGGGAGGGCTCGTGCCCGGCACGGCACGGCCACGGCTCGGTGTAGCGTGAATCATCCTTTATTAAATTCAAAACGGGAAACATCGATACTACAAGCAACCGAAAACAAATTATTTGATATCTTGCTACTATAATTTTTAACTATGTTTTAAAATGTTAAAGTTGTCAAATTGTTGCCAATTTATTCACAATACATGTTTTATCAGTTATGTGACATAATATTATGTTGCCAGCGATTTTTGCCCTCGGTCTATACTAGGCTTTTTAGGGTATACTCGTATAAAAAAACGGTCCAAGACAATTTAGACAAACTTTCTCATATACGAGTTCATAAATACTTAGCCCAGTGATTTCCATTTATTAGTTTTCGCAGATAAATATACTTTTATTGAATATTTTATGAAATTATATCATAAAAATAACTCCTCTTTGGCGGGAAAACGAACCTGGCCTCTCTCCGTCCGCATGTAAAGCTATTTCTCAGGAACTAGATTTATTCCGGGAAAAAGGCTTATATAGTTAGATTTCTATTTAAATGTACTATTTTTAAAAATAAATAAATAAATAATCGAAATAGTCGGAGCCGTTTTCGAAAAATATTTTATTTAGAGTTTTTTCAGAGTTTTCGGAAAGTAGCGCCTATTAGGAGCTAAAATTCATATTTCACCTTGAAGTATGAATTTTCTAAATATGTATGCCAAATTTCGTCAAAATAGCTACGTTGACATTTATACTCCAGCAATATTTAATAATAAAACAGCACTCAAGAAGATGTTTAAGTTGTTCACTATGTAGATGTGTCTAGAAGTGTCTATAAAATCAATCTAGTGCTACTTGATAATAGTTATCAGTTAGATTATCCAAATTAGGATACGACCTACTAACTCAAGTTATTATTTATAACAATCTAGGTTACGATAACTACGATTCATATGATATTTAAAAGATTTTTTTTATTTTTCATAGAAGTAAATAGTGGCTATTCATATGAATAGCCACTATTTAGCCAAATTCGTGGCAAGAACTTAATGAGTAAATTATACGAGAGTCGTCATTTTAGTATAGTACAAAAATATTTACAAGAATTAGCTCGTTAATATTAAATTTAATTGTCGACCCAACGGTCTTTGATTAGTTGAATTTATATAACATATTTATTATGATGTATGTGTAAATTTCTTTGAAAGTAACCTAAGGTGTTATAAGAATAGCAATTTTAGAAAGGCGAATAGGGATAGTTTTCATTCACGAGCATATAACTATTTAAATCCTAATAGTTGGCTGAAGATTTTGACTTTAATAGATAATAAAAGCATAATTTGGTAATAGGTCATTTAGATTTGGAAAATTGTGAAGAAAAATGCGAAAATTTCGGTACGTTGCTTTTGACCGCGTGATTTGATAAAACTCATGTTTAATGCTTATTAAATTGGTCAATGTCCAATCAATTCACTAAAACTATTCTCAATTTAAATCAAATTATAATCATTATTAACGCTGGGAGACAGACAGAGAAAATTAGTACTGGAAATACAGAGGCCTGTGGTTTAAATCCCGGCGCTGGAGTCTAATTTTCTTAATGATTATAATTTGATTTAAATTAATTTAAACTTTCCGTAGTATGAAAACTACCAAAAACTTAAAAATTGAATTTAAAACTATTCGTGCACGGACTAATTTGAATCCATAAAAATGAATCTTTAATAGACATTTGCTTTAAATGGTCTGGCAATATATGTATTTTATTTTATTACTCGTTATCAGTATTATTACAATAAGTAACTTAAAAATCGCAGGTTTTCCTGCAAAAACACTTGTCAGGGCATTATAAAAAAAAAAAAAAAAAAAAAAAAAAAAAAAAAAAAAAAAAAAAAAAAAAAAAAAAAAAAAAAA
>KZ651790.1:242905-255995 GCA_001010745.2 Gerris buenoi
GGGGGGGGTAGTTTTCGATGCATATAGAGAGAAAAAAGCAATTTGGCTCTTATCGGATGCTGGCGCTGGCGGGCGCATTAGAAGTACACCGAGGACGCGCCGGGTTGCCGGCCCCTCAGCCGAGGGTACATAAATTTATATGATATCATATATGTTATATGGCGTTTAATAATATAAATTATTGTTGATCGATGATTTCTCACAAGAATATAATATATACATATATGTCTCTATTATAATTAAATTTAAATTTCCTATTGGACTTGTTTAAAATTATTATTAAAATTGGTAACACTGATTGGAAAGCAAACTTAAGCTTAACTTACTGCTATTAATTATTAATCCTTATTTCTATAAATTATTATAGTTATTATATTAATTGTCGTCTTTCTTCTAGTACGAGTACGAGTTCATTAAAAACAATAAGAGATGGTTAAGCGATAAGAATACAAATTAATTTTATTTTATTTCTTAAAATATGAATATACATACATTAAATAAAATATACATTTTTAATTTACATTACCTTAATTAATTTTTATTTCAACTCGATGTTTCAGAGAGCGCGGAGCCGAATAAATTCTTATTCCTTGGTGAGTATGAGTAACAAACTAAAACTAATAAAATTTACGATAACCTAGTACAATTAATTGGAGTGGAGAGGGGCGTTTGAAGTCCAGGGAGGGGAGGATTTTGTTATCGGTAGGCAATGGATAAATGAATGATAGCTTACGTTTTGAACGTTATGGAGACAGTGAATGCTAAACCCTCAGTACACAACCCAGATTTAGTTATCGGTATCGGTAAAGATTTTGAGTGAGAAGTTTGTTTTTGTTTTTAAAAAATTTGATATCCGTTATCGGTTTGTTCCATCTCCTGTGTGTTATTTTTATATTTCTGTGTTAGCAATTAGCAGCGTTGTCGTTAAACAGATCGTTTTGCAGTTATATTTTAAATAATGAAATCGGGAAGGGTTATAGAAGTAAGTAAATCATCTTTGATCAGTTTGAAAGCGGAACTTGTTAGGAAGCAGGAAGAAGCATTGAAAAATAAAGGTGCTGAAAGTTTTATTCGTCCTGTACCCACAAAAAAGAAAGAACTTAAACTAAATCCAGGAGTTGAAGAGAGAAGGCTCAAAGATGAGGTATCACAAGAAGAGGTTGATCTACACAAGAAATCGAAAGAAGTGTTAGAAGTCAAATCGAAACTTTACGATAAGTTACAGAGTGGGGAATCAGTACAAGAAGACGTAGGAGATTCTTATTTAGTTGACTTTAAAGAGAAACTGGATAAAGTATTCAGCGAATCCGCGAAAAATAATATAGAGGAAGTTGAAACACACGATTCAAGTAGTGAAGATGATGATTGGGTGGATTATGTAGATTATTTAGGGCGAACTAGACGGTGTTTGAAAGAGGATTTAAAAGCCATGAAAGAGCGAGATGAAATGCTAGGAGGTAAACCTGCTGAAGAGAGTAATATAGAAGAAACAGTTGAGGAACCTAGTGAACGCCAACTCGAAATGATATCGAGGGAAATGGAACGGGAAAAAATGAGAGATAAATGGGAACAACAAGAACAGATATTAATTAACAAGAAAAATGTCTATTATGAAGATATTAGATTCGACGAGGCAAGGACTCATGGTGTCGCTTATTATACTTTTTCTACTGATGAATCAAAGAGGGAAGAAGAACAAGCAGAGTTCAAACGATTACGAGAAGAAACAGCGGTCAAACAGAAAGAAGCTAATGAAGCTAAAGAAAGGAGGAATTCGATGAAACAAGCTCGTCTTATAGCTGCAAGGCAAAGACAACGTATAAGACTCGGACTGCCCCCCTTATCCACTGATGTGGAAATGGAAAGTAAAGATGTTAAACCTGAGGTTGAAATAAATCCTGTGAAAGAAGAATCAAGTGTTCAAGAACTAGAAGTAGCATTAACCAGAGCTGCTCATGTAAGGCCGTGGGATATTGGTAAAGATGGTGTTAAAGAACCGGCTAAAGTTATGTCTCAAGAAGAATGGGTTGACAAAAAAAGAGACGAAAGACCTGAAGAATTTGCTCCTCCTGTGATAGGAGATCAAAATTTATATATTAGTAAAAGTAAAGGTAAGAAGAGAAAACATGTACATGAAAGTAATTTAAAGAAACATTATGAAGATGTTGAAGATGACAATGTACCTGGACCTTGGCCGGAACCAAACTGGAAACCTTTATCAGGTTATAGTTTTACAGATGTTAGTAAGAAGGCGGAAAAGTCTACTCCGAAAAGTGGTGTTTCCATAACTCCACCTGCAACCTTTGAATATTATACCGCAAATAAGAGACCCTCTTATGTCTCAAAAAATCTTCCTAGCAGCTCTTCCCAACAAATGAAAGAGTCTATTGATGCTGGCATTGAATTTTTGAAGCAACAGTCAGATAAAAGGGATAAACTATTAGAGAAAAAGTACCCTAATTGTTGAAATAAGTAATCAAATCTTATTGAGAAAGTTTTTTCTGACTCAAATTTAAGACTGTTTTATGCCCATCACGGAGCGATTAGAGGTCATGAGCGACGGGATTAGAGGTCATGGCTTGTCATACTTGAGGATATGCAGACTTAGTCCGCCAATTGGACAGTGTAAAAATAATAAAGTTTATGATCTAATTGATAAATGTGATGTTATAAAATTATTTATTTTATAGTTAAATAATGTAGTAAGTTTGATATAACTATGGTTATACCTTATTCCTCTTCAGTATAGTTATGTGGGTTCAGGAAAAAATAAAAGAACTTATTTACTTAAGAAAAAATTCTTAAGTGCCTGATAAAATACAAAAACAACTTAAATTTAAATAAATAGTATAAATGTTACCAGTAACAGATTTGATGATTTTGTAACAGATTTTTTTTATGCATAAATATTATTATAAAAAAAAAAAAAAACCTAAGCCTTAATCATTGGTTCAGAATATCTGTGTATCTATATTTTTAAGGTATGTAGGTATATTTTAATTATACAAATATATATATATATTTTTTTATTATATGTTCCTCTTTACTTCACCTTAAACTCTATTATAACTTTAATAATCAGCTTTTTACAATATTTTAAGTGCCTAAGTATTGGAACCTTCAAATTTTCAGAGATCGTGGTTTTGCATTTTTACCAAAATTTGATATTGCTTCTCGACAATACTTAGCTTCGGTTTCTATAAACTTGGCTTCACTTGTTCTTCTTTCAAGTTTAAAGTTCCTTGATTTCATATTCACCTAGAAAATAAATATAAATAGAAAAATACCAAATATTATTAGTTATAAATCCAACCCCAAATCCAATCAATGGCTGCTAAGATTTAATTTCTTTAGTATTAGTAATTAATTCAGTAAATTGAGAATGCAATAAATTAAGCAAACATTGAACCCAATATTAATGAATCAGTATAAATAAAGTAGTATCTTTAATCTTAATAAATCTGCATCAGGTGATGTAGTACGTAGTATATATAAAACTGAAGTGGGTGATTACCCCCTTTAGTTATTATTCAAATTCCGTTAACAATTCAATCGTAGAAATAATTTCTACAGGAAGTAGATCTGCTTGAAAATAGTAATGAATACTTTAAAATAAGATAATATTAAGTAGGTATTAATAACTTTTGTAATGGCCTAAGTTGTCGAACGGGACTAAAACCCAAAGAAAAAATAAATAGATAAAAAAGTAATAATAACTTTTGTATCTTTAATGGGTTGTTAATCACAGTTTTAAATAATCGAACATGGGGCTTTACAGAACTTTTCTTCACCAAACATTAACATATTAATGGCAACCAACCAATTAGACAGCTTATAAAAATAAGTAATATTAAATATTTCAAAATATAAACACTCTTAAATCAAAATAATTTACCCATTTGAAATATATGTATGGCTTGTAAGTTTTTAATTTATTTCTATTAGGCTTGTTGCATTTGGTTCTTACCGTTAAACCAGTTTCTAGTGATATTTCATTTGTTCGGAAATTATTTAACGTTAAAGTTTCTAGCTAAAAATAAAAACCTAGTTAAAGCTAAAAACCTCAAATGATTTTAAAACCACACAAAATGAAAAATTCTATTGTAATCTCGGTTTCAATTTTTTTTTTTTGGTGAAAACAATACTTTTCCTATACACCTTCGTAAAAGTAAAAAAGGAACCATTATGAACAACTACTACTACTACTACTACTTACTAGGTACTTTCTAGCTTTACTTTTCTGAATTTAGTCTTAAATCTTTCTAGAGTTTTAGGAATTCATGTTGATCAGTAGCGGTGCTAGCCATTGCAGGGCTTTGTGCGAACTGAAATTGTGGGGCCCTAAACCAGGGGGTCTGGAGGTGGCTCTTTTTACACATTTTCCTATTGCAGCGTGAGGCCCTGTGCGACCCACCGCCAGCACAGGCCTAGCGCCGCCTCTGATTTTGATTGTATTGTGGTTTTTTTGTGAAAAAGCTCTTTCACTTTTAATTACTTTCAATTTTGCTTTCACAGCCGTACAGTGCATATTTCTACTAAAATATACATTACACATGTTTTTTTTGTCGTCAAAGTCCAGCAATCACCTTCATCTTAAGTGATCTCATTCATAATCTTTTTTTAAAAAAATGCATTTATACCTAATCTTTTTTTGGGAGAAATAATTACATGACCTTATTAATCTATCCAAATGCTGACCTTTGATGTCATACTGATAGCATATTGATAAAAAAATAAAATGAATGAGGCTCTTACTTAAGGCTGATAACATTATAATGAGTAATTAAATGTGTTAATACAACTATTTAGCTGATAAAACAATATCATGTCAATTTCTGGAAGTAATCTATTGATTGATTATGATTGATCAATATAATGATACCTCAACTTCCTACATCTAACAACCAATTAGTGAGTTTTGTCACGTTAAAATACTAAAAAACACATCATTATTAACCCCATATAGAGCCTGAGAAATTTCTTCTCCTTTATTTATGATCTCCACAATTGTTGATTCTTTACAGCTTCATACTGTTTCGCTAGTTTGACGGACTCTTCTTTCGTCAACTCTAGTCTAGCTGTAAATTACTCAGTTTCGGATCTCTTATCCCCATAATGATCCTGCCTCTAATCAGTTCCTCTTTTAACACCCTATAGTTAAACTCTCTGGAACTCTCCTATATTATACTTATATTTTTTTCAGTTCAAAATACATTAGAAATGTCTTCAAATGCTCATTTTCGTACCTTTTATCCCCATAATGGTCCCGTCTCTAATCAGTTCCTCTTTCAACTCCCTACAGTTAAAAGACGACCAACTTCTGTAATATGTTTTAAAATAATCAATGATCTCTCTCTCTTCCTGAACTCTCCTATAGTATTCTTATTATATTATTTTTTTCGGTTCAAAATACATTAGAAATGTCTTAAAACTACATCTAAACTGATCTAAGTTTCATTTAATCACTTCATTCATGAGTCTCAGAATTTATATTTATAGAAAAATAATATTCAGGTTGTTTTGAAACTAGTAACTTTTTTTTGTAGTAGTTTCAATTAGTGGCAGTTTAAGAGTCTGAAGTGTCCAGGATATTTTAGAGATAATTAATGGTTAATGAGAGATGTGCTATGCTAGTAAAATTCTCAATCAAGAGAGAACAGAAAGTTTCACAGCTTTTCATTCAGCATTCACTTTTCATCAGCATCACTGGCTATAGTCTGAGTGTACAGTTTATTTCTCAGAATTATTTGGTTATGAGCAGATTCCTTTTGTTGTTTTTCAAGTGATAGGACATGCATACAATAAACGAGCCACCAAACATCCCATAGAAAAAGCACTTGTACCCAATATTGCCTTCCGTTCCCTTTTAAGCAACCTTTAGAAAGAAAACCCATATTTGGCACCATGGAGGATCATCAGCAGTTCAACCAGCGTTTCGAGACTTTCTGGCCACAGAAAGGATAGACTAATAGGCTGGATAGGCTATTTAATTACGGACTTGACTAGCTTAGATTGTCAAGAGTTACAACAGTCCTGTAGAATAGGACATACAAATGGAAACAAAAATATAATCTGTCTTTTCACAAAATTGTTTATTTTAGTAATCCTATTCCAACGTAAAAATAGGTCATCATTGACATCAACAGACTTCATTCCCTACCTCCTATATCCCTCTAACTCCCTGTTACATGTGTAACACTTTTTGGTGTCTATTGTAAGCAGTGGCGAGCGGTGCGAGGAAGCAAAGGAAGCACTGCTTCAGTAAAATTTTGAAGTAAAATGTAAAATTAATTTGTTCACATAATATGTGATATTATATAGATAAATAGATATATTTGTATTATAAACTATAGCAAACGTAAAACGCGATTCATGTAATTAAAAGACGTTCCATTTAAAAGCGCGCTGTCATTGGTAACTGTGACTCGAAATACCCCAATCCGTATTCATGTGAAGCGGAACTGTGAGAGCGTGGGTTAAAGGCTGCGCGCGCATTCTAACTCGGAGACTGTGGAAGGGAAGGGTTGCCTTCTAATAAGCAGGGCAACTGAAGCTAGCTTCAGCCGATGCCGAAGATAGCCGAGTTAATCCGAGTGCGCTCGAACTCATACGTTTGTACCCGACTCTCCCTCCGCGAAAGGGCCAGTCAATCCCACGTTTCACTGTATTGACACTCTAGCAGCTCTATTTATTTTGTTTAAATGCGTCTAGCGTCTATTTATTAACTTAGCCTATTATTAACTGTCTATTTATTAACGTTGAGTGTAACTGCAATGGACTTCAAATTCCGAAGATCTTTCATTTAATATCCCATATTAGACCTAGACTTGTACTAAAACTAATAAATTTGTACAAATACTAAATAAAAAAGCCGTTAATAAAAATTGTCATCTTAGTTTTTTTAAACCTCTAATAATAGGCCTACAAATATACTTCTTTTGTAACAAGCAGTAAAACTTGGAATTCAAAACAAACACAATCCCTAAAATATTTTTTTAATGCATTTTACGATATTTAAACGTGCATAAAAATCACAGATATCAGGTTATCTATATAAACGGGTTTCCTGTAACTATAAAAAATTCAAAAGGCAGATAAAAGACCTAAGTTGGTTTTACTCCTTGTTGCTCTCGTGTTTTATATAAATTTAATAGTAAGCATATTTTATTAACTTGTCAACAATAATTTAAGTATCGTTGCTTACTAAGATATAGTAGAGCTGCGTTCAAATAGCATTCAAATTCACCATTTGCACCCTATTTTTCTAAAATTTTCCGGGGGAGGGCCCCCGGACCCCCCCCCCCCGGAAAATTTCTGCTTCACTACATTTTTCACCCACCGCACGCCACTGATTGTAAGTAACACTTTTTGGTGTCTATTGTAAGTAACACTTTTCGAGTTGAAAATTTCAATAAGAATCTAAATTGACCAAGTAGCTATAATACCAAAATTCTGACTCAATATGTCTTCTTACCCAAGAGGAACCTGTTGTTATAGGATGCATATCGAGAAAGAAATAGAAGTTTGTCACTTTCTTAAGACAAAGTTTTTTTTGAATTAAAAAATAAACATGGTAATGAATAATATTAAACATTAAAAATTGAATCATAAGAGCATTTTTGCAATTTTATTAATACCTTTAATCAAACATTATAATATTTACAATTACCTTATTATATAATACAAATTATTACTAGAAAATTAAATTAGAACATTTTTCAATTAAGTGTAAATATAAGAGAATTATTTATTTTTCCATTTATTCAATTTGATCATACTCTATATAGAAGTAAGTTTATAAAAAAAATGTAAAGCTATTTATGTAAGGACTATGTGATTTATAATTTTTTTTTTTTTAAAAACTTATGATTAATGCGTGTTTTAAAAATGAAAACACTGTTTGTACCTTCTCTGGGTTCTTTAAACTATATCACTAGATAAAATAAAACATTCCATAACAAACAATAATTATTTAAAAAAAAAAAAAAAAAACTTAAAGAAAGCAAAGAGAAATAAGCAGTAATAGAATTTTAAACACCTTGCAATAAGGAACTAGTGTGATTTTGTAGTGTTTTGAAAAATGATAAAATTAGTATGCAACTAGGTACTGTCAAAAGAGTAATAAAGATGTACACAAAATACTGACACAGTAACAAAATATTCAAATAAATTTTATAAATAAATAAATATGAATTTATAGAAAAAAAGGGAAAGATACTGTAAATAATGACAAACCTCGAATTTAGATTGTTCCCATAACTTCTTCCTGTTTACTTGTGTAATATTGGTGAAAAATAACAATATCAAGCAGATTTTACTCTAACTTATTGCAATTAACAAAAATAAATATACTTAAATTAACAAAGTATGAGCGGGTATAGATTATTAATAACATATAAATAAAAAACATAAGTAAGCAAATTTTTATGTCGAATATTCGTAAGTTGAGGTTTGTCAATTATAAGAGCATCTAAAATAAATCAAAGTACATTTTAATTAAATATGAGGCGATGGAAAAATAACATCAAACCTTTTTTTTAAAAAATTAATAGACGATTTTGTGAAAAGTTATTGAGCAAGTGAATTATCAATGTGTGAAGAATCAATGGAATAAAGTGGAAGATCAATGTGCGTCATTTAAATTGACTGTTTATTCACTAAAAAAAAAAAGTAGGTTTTCTGCCTTTTGACAACACCAGTTCCACGTAACGAAGTCATTTAGTAGGCACAAATCAGAAACCCTACATTATGGTCCACTAAAGGTGTTCATCTTAACAACTCAAAAATTAAACCTTCAACTTAAAAATTAAAGCCTTTGAGGAGAAGAGATGTGTTCATTTCAAACTTTTATAAGTTAAAGTTTATAATATTTAGGAATGAAGAAATACCCCTCTCAACTAGAAGTAGATTTATTTTACACTGCTGGTTTTCAACCACTAGAGGTCATCTTTAATGTCAAGAGTTGAGATAGAGGTTTCAATCCAAGTTAACTGAGTTAAATCAGCAACCCTCAATCAGATTGAAACCCCTATAGAGGTTTCAATCCAAGTTAACTGAGTTAAATCAACAACCCTCAATCAGATTGAAACCCCTATAGAGGTTTCAATCCAAGTTAACTTAGTTAAAACCAAGGATGTTATAAAATATGGATAGAGCGCTAGGCCATAAAGTGCCGCCACGAACTTGGAAAATCGAGTAGGATAGATTACCTTCCCGTAAGATTGTACAATGGTTATAACTGCAGATGATCAAGAAGGTTATGCTTAAAATGCTAGATTTTAACGTAACCTTTCAAGGTTTGTTCCTCAGAGCCAATAGTTGACAAACGATTGATAACAGTCGGGAAGAAATTTGTCCTACCTGTGCGTGCGCACATGTAGATTTTTTCCAAGTTCTTGGCGACACTTCTTAATGGGCCCTTAACCCAGGAGGTATGCTTAGTACTCTATCCCTATTTTATACCATCCCTGGTTAAATCAACAACCCTCAATCAGATTGAAACCCCTATAGAGGTTTCAATCCAAGTTCACTGATTTAAATCAACAACCCTCAATCAGATTTTGAAACCCCTATAGAGGTTTCAATCCAAGTTGGAGTTAAATCAACAACCCTCAATCAGATTGAAACCCCTATAGAGGTTTTAATCCAAGTTAACTGAGTTAAATCAATAACCCTCAATCAGATTGAAACCCCTATAGAGGTTTCAATCCAAGTTAACAGAGTTAAGTCAACAACCATCAATCAGATTGAAACCCCTAATCTCAACTCCTGCACTTTAATCTCATCAGCACTAAAGATTAGTACTAGTGGTTGAAAGTCAGGAGAGAATGTTAGAAAAAAGTACAAAAATGTTAACAACTTCCGAAAAAATTAATAATTTTTGTTGGCTTTTATTTTAAAGTTAGTTTTTAGTCTCTTGACCATCTTCAATTCTATAGAGAGTAGAAATTCTTATTTATATCTCTCATTTTAAACAGTGACTTCGAAACCTTATGACTTATCTAAGCAATTATAGAATTTGTTTGAAAATAAATTGCCTCACTTTTAATTTAAAATACACACACACTGTAGTTAAAAGTTAGTAACAGTGTAGTTTTAAAGCTAATTCTGATCCCAGGTCCTTTAATTTAATGTTGCTCTTTTACTTCATTATTTATTTGAAGAAAATTTACATTAGTTACTTTCTAGCGTTTTATGAGCAGTAAGTATTAGGTCAAAATACTAAGCATCAATTTCCTCACAAGTATTTCGTGTCAGTAAATAGTATTTTCTTAAGTTCGTATATTTTCTTCGCAAAATTAACTTTAAAAATACACAACAAAGCTAACTAACAACTACAAAATTTACATTTTGTTATGAGTATTATTAACCAATAGAAACTATCTTATGAAATGTCCCTACTACAAAAACTAATGAAAGTAGACATTAAAAAAACCAGAATCAATATTTCAATTGACTTTTGTAAAATCACAACTAAAACATGTAAACAAATTAATCCAAAAATAATTTATCAGATGATTTTCTTTTTTACATTAAATTAAATAAACACTTATTATTAATAAATACATTACAATTAAAAAAACACATCTAAAAATATTATATACATGTAAACTAAAAGCCTCTATTCTGCAAGTTTTTTTTGTATAAAATCTATGAGGTATAAGTGATTTAAACACTAAAAACATAATACTTTATTAAGAATAAGAACAGTAATATTTATCAGGTACGTGTTATTTAACAATATCATTAGTTCATTAAAAATGGGGGAAAGTGTTTCACTCTTATTTATAAATTTAAATTTGAAAGTTGTAGGCAAATCCTCAAGTTGAGTAAAATAATAATAATAATAATAAGAAAATAATAACTATTTACACACAAAACTTGTGCTGTTTTCATATTAATTTCAAGTTTGCAATGCATTATATGTCCTATAAGCCAGTTATTTACTTATTTTCTTAAAAAATAAATCTAACTTCTACCTTATTTTCATTTATACTTTAAATTTAAAATATCGCATTTATTCATTAACACAAATTTATGTTCAGTGTAATAAAATATCAAGGACGGACACTTGATTATCAAAGATTTGTTCAATAAATTTATGGTGATTTATTGTGAGATGTACACGAGATTGTATGCAGTTAAATAGTGATGTTTAGATTAAAATTTAAGAGTTGAAAAGTTGTAGAACTTAGGTAGTAAGACTGAAATAAAACAATAAGAGTGTTTATGGTTAAGCCAAAATCAAAAGCATTTAATATTGACTGGGATTATAAAAAATTAAGTCTCTATGAAAAATAATACTTGTTTATTTTTCAAAGCAGCTTTTAGCCTACAAGACTAATATTAGTGCCAATTGGGATAGAATAAGAAATAATAAAATATTGGTTCCGATATTAAGTCACCTTTCTCTCTATCATTTATTAACGTAACTAATTCTTCTGCCTTTATAAAGGCTGAAAATTGCTTTGATAAAAAAACAAAACAGCTTATTCTAATATTTGAAGTTTGACCTCTATGGATAATGCACTTATTAGTGATATAATAGAGATCAGTTTCTGTCACTAAAATAGGACATCAGTGGACCGATAAATCTTTTAAAAAATGCATGTGCATATTATATTGTGAGTAGACTACTGTAGAAGTTAGATGTTCTACAACGCCTTGACAAAGGTGAGTCCGTTCTAAAACTAGCTTCAGAGTTTAGGAGTTGGTATAACAACAATTAAAGATTGGAAGAAGGGTCTGAAAGACTTTGAAGCGTATTCCTTAACTGGATTAGTCTATATTCGATTCCTTAACTGGATTAGTCGATATTCTAATATAGATTCATAGATTAGAGTACGTACATTTATTTTTACTTTGAAATATTAGCTTTTCTTTGTTTCTTAGATTATCCATACTTTTTTGCGTTCTGGAGTTTTTATAATATTCAGAAGTTTTAGCGAATTTTACAATATAGTTATTATTATTCGTAAACTATAACGGGTTTCTTAATAATAATAATTTTTATTATAATGGTCCTTCATTATAAAAAATACCCTTGACTCTTAGTTTGGTTTAACACAAAATTTAAAACAAGAAATTGTTATTAGAATAATAAACAAACAGTTTTATAAAAGAACAAATTATGAAGTTGAGAGCTATAAAAGAGACTATCATACGCTACACCAATGCAATCATAGTCGTGTTTTTGTTTTCTATCTTTCCCTTACTATTAAAACAACTAAATAATTCAGCCACTTTAAATAAATCGTAATCCCTCTCACCTTCAACTCTATTTGAATATAGGTTTTTTGAATGTCTAAAATTAACATTAGTACAATATAGAGACTTGCAATGCAAGACAAGAAAATTTGACATTTTTCTCATGCAATAGCTTATTTCTTGTGCTTTCGTTTTGGTGCCTTTTTCTTCTCCTTAGGATCTTGAAGTGGACCGAAGTTGTACTTTTTCTCCAATCGTTCTCTAATTATAAGACCTTTAATAAGGCGCTTCCAATTTCCATAAACTCTTTGTTCTAACTTATCTTTTCCTCTCTTGGCAGATTCATCAATTGACTGAAAAATAAGTAATAAATAAGAAATTATTATTTAATAGTATAATTAATAGTATAGTTAATAGGGTTTTTGATTAAAAATTAATAGATTTTCATTTTTAAATTATATGCAATGTGGACTGGTTTTTTTTGTTCACTTTGTTCCACTGTATTATTGAGAGTATGTTTTACAAAATCTAAATTAAAATGGAATAGTTAAAATAATATTCTATTAATTAACCATTTTTTCACCTATTTTTACTGGTCTTATATTACTTTGCTTTGTAAGTTTCATCGCACACCTATTACCCCAATTTTGAACCACTTCCCATCATTCAATCTTCTCCAAATTTTGCACATAGAAACAACTAAGGTGAAGAATACAGAAACCAAAATAATAATAATAAAAAAAACCAAAATGGCGTCCTATTTCTTTGCTTTTTAAGATTCATAGCACACCTATTACCCCAATGTTGAACCACTTCCCGTCATTCAATATTCCCCAAATTTTGCACATAGAAACAACTAAGGTGAAGAACACAGAAACCAAAA
>KZ651790.1:257133-280838 GCA_001010745.2 Gerris buenoi
TAAGAAATAACACAATGAAAAATAGTCAAAGTTATAGTTGTTAAGAAGAATTGTTAAAGGCCTGAAGATGCCTCAAAGGAGGCGAAATATTGCCGATATGAGATAGTGTTAAGAATTTTGTCATACCCTATAGACCAAAATAAAATATTCACAATATAGAAACGAAGGGTAATATACTACGAATATGTAGATAGTCATCTATATTTATGTCAGTAGCAGGAGGTTGAATTCCTTCAGTATTATAAATTTATTGACATAGTTAGTAATAGTAATAAAACATCACTTACTGGCAACTTCTTGTCATTAAAGAATCAATATTGAGGAGTGTCAAGCATTCAGATGATAACTTAAAGCCAAATTATTATTTTCTTCTATTTCAAACAACTTTTTCTTTTATTTTGTTTAATAATTAAGATATTTTAAAATAATAAAAACATCAATATTAACAAAAGAACTCTAAAATATTTAACCTATTCTTGTTCACTCCTGAATTTTCATTCATGTTATGAAATTTTGATACATCGATGAATGTCATTTTGTAGTTAGAAACTATTTAAATTACCTTGTTCCAGTTATCCAACAGGACCTCTTTGAACTCTTCACAGACAACGAAGCCATCCATCACAGGGAAACTGCACCCCTGATTATATTCCCAGCCAACAAGCGCAGGAGCGCAATCTATCTTCAATTTTTTAGCAACTCTCAACAGTCCTGGAACTGTAGACAAGTAAGCAACAACATTATAATTATTTTATTTTTAACCAGTTTGAACTTTTTATATATTACTTAATCCTCGTAAAAAGTTTAGAGTAGGATTCAAATGGTTGATAAAAAAAAGTTTAGTAAAATATACTTATAAACGTAAGTTTTAAATGTAATAAAAGACATTTAGTAAGTCTTAAAAGGGTAGAATGGACTTCAGATCTCATATGAATATTCCATTCTCATTAATGAGGGGATCTGATCTGATCAAGCTTCGATAAAAAAGGAAGCTCTTCATGATGACAGCTATACTGCTCATAATCACTTACAATTTTCAAGGCAAAAAGTTAATTAAGTTCCTTCACTACTTCAGTATTCAATTTTCAACAAAAACTCTAGAATTTTGCACTGAACTGCCCTTAAAATAATCAATACGCTAGGTTTTCCAGCGAAATCCACATCACAAAGGGTTGCTTCCACTACTAGAAGCATCCTCAGGGTTGTGGTGATTGTATGTTAACTTGGAAGTAACAACAAGATAATTTGAAGCAACAACAAGATTATACAGTATAGCTCGATGTTGCTTCAACTTAACCCCCAAGCCCACATCACAATGGACCACATCACAATGCAACACATCTTAATGCACCACACCCCTGAAGATGCTTCATATAGAGGAAGAGAAATATCGGACTTCAAACCCTTTATGATGCGGACTTCGCCAGAAAACGAAGCTATTTATTACGAGCCAATCTGCGGAGCTTATGCTTTAAGTTCATTCTTAAACTAATTGAGATCACGAAGTTAAACTCAAATTATGCTGTAAATACTTACTCTGTAAATGCACAGTTCCAATAGGAAGCATGCTGGGCTTGTAGAGTTCAACGTTACCCCAGTCATTCCTTGGTACAACACCATCAACAGCAACTGGAGGTTGATAATCTTCAACTTGCCAATGACCAAATATTTCTAGCGGCAGATCACTAACAATAGTTCCTGTAAGCTAAACAGTCACAACAAATTTACCTTATTACAGAAATGGAAGTAATGATAGTAGTTTTTATTCCTTATTATCTATCAACACTTTGTGAATCCACAATAAATATGAAAATTATATATATACTTCCTTAAAACTTATACAAATCTATTAATATTATTAAATCTGTTACTAATATTTACATTAGTAGCATTAAACAACTATTTAACAGACAAATAATTATCATATTTTTAAAAGATAAATTCTTAAGTAATAATTTATAAAAAATACCTTATCATACTTAGGGCGAGCCTTAACAATTTTGTAAGCTTTTTCATTAAGTCGAATGCTTTTAGCCTGTCTCATCCATGTTTCTTTTGAGTGTAGTTCAGACACACAAAGTCGAGAATATACTGGCTCTCCTTTCACATAGCCAATTGGTGGGGCATCTGGAGGATATATAGCTTCAAATTTTAGCAGATGTCTCTTGAGCACATATAAAGGATGATTTTTGTACCTGAAAAAAATTAAGGATTGATCATAAATGGCAATACTTCAGGTAGTTGATCATAAAATAACCTTTGCTGCCAAGGTAAATCAGATTACCTCAGTTTGAATATTCTCGACCCCTTTTTAGAAACATAAGCTTTTGAGCTTACCGAAGGTAACGGATGTTATGTGTTCGACATGCGAAAATTTGTATAACTCCGAGGTCAAAAATTCCAAGACAAAAATTCATTTAAGACATCAGAGAAAATTTTTGGTTCCCTGTCTGTCTGTCACTCAATTTATGAGAACCAACATATTTTAAAAAACTCGTCCGATTTTAATGAAATTTGGATAGTAGGTCCTAATTAGCCCATTGTTGGTCCCATATAGGTTTCAAGCTTCGGCACCCATTTTTTTCGCTTCCACATTTGCATAATCATACATTTATTAACACCTTTACGAGTATATTCAAAAGTAATCATCTGATATTTAAGAAATTTGGATGGTTTAAAGATTAATTTCAACCGTCTACCACTTTTTAAATTTTGCTAAAATTGATACAATTCATGCAAAATATCAAAACCATTTTGATAGATTTATAAAATGGGGAAAAATTAAATAAACTTGACAAAATTTAACAGGTTGTAAAATCTTTAAAGCGAACAAAATAGAGCTTGAGGAAGCTATGTACCATACTGATTGACAGACTATTTTTAATTTAAAATAGGAGTAGGACGAAACTTGTTCAGAATATTGGGGTTCTATTTTAGGTATATTTAGATTAATAAAACATACTCTGATATAGCTGCCGGCAATGGTTTATCCTCAAGAATTTTATCCAAATCATAATCCTCTTCCTTTTCTCTGGCTGTTCTTTTTGGTTTCCATGGAGCTATTGTTTCATCCCACCAGTCTGTCTCTACTCTGTGTTTCCTAGTAGTTGTCATCCATTGAGGAGCATAACGTTTAGTCAAATCTTTAAAAGTACGGTTACCATTCCAACCAATAACGTAGACCACTGGTTGACTGCATAGAGACTAAAAATACCATTAAAGCATTAATCGTCTAATAAACTATGGTTAAAATATTTTAAATATGAGCATTAAATTTGATATATATTTTATTTTTCTTTACATTTTGTATCATTATATAAAGGCCCTGATAGCCCACTCCAAAGTAACTAATTAAATATCAGCCTTAGTAGGATATTAATGAGTCAACTCCTTAAGTTTGTGAAAGAAAACTGTTAGTTTACTGAACCATACTGGCTTTCAACAACTTGAAAGTTTTGTGGTATTTAAGATTTAAAAAAATACTATTCTGATAAAAATAATATTTTATTGAAATGCAAATTGCATTCAATTTCTTAGGTTTAAAGGATAATTATTTAAAAAAGCAAACATTGTCATTTACCTCTTTTAACAAGAATTGATGGCAAATAAGCCAGGTTGAATGAAAAATTTAAACTTCTCAATAAATTACTGAGTTTAGTTTATCATTTCTCAAATAAAAGCTTAAGCCAGCCACAAACGGCTCACTTTACTGGCTTAAAATGAAACTTGAAAAGTTTATTAATTGCTTATGCATTATTCTTTAAAATTTCCTTGTATTTAACCTGCTAGAAATAGGAAAAATACTTTGGCTGTTCACTTTATCTATACAAATAAAAAAAAAGTTATGTAGCAATTTAATCAGGATAATCATTTATGGGAACCCTGTTTATTAAATTAATTTGTATGGATAGTTGTAATATAACTAATTAAGCATGTTTATAATGAAATAAATGAATGTTTTTACCTGGATATGCTCAATGCAATGAATTCTGCCACGACTTAAATCCACACTGATCCATTTCTCCTCTGCTTCCAAAAATACTTCAGACCAAATGTCACTTCCAACTTTTTTCTTCTTTTTCTTAATTATCAGATCATCACTATCTGAAGATAATATTCGTCTGTCTTTTGTAGCTCCCTTCTTTGGTGTAGTTCCTTTAGAGCTTCCAGCCTTAGACGAACCTGCCTTTGAAGACCCAGCTTTTGAAGTCGATTTAGCATCTTTTGTTGACTTTTCTTGCTTTTTTGAAGTTTTAGTTTTAGCGGTTTCATTTTTAACAGGAGTTTTTTTGTCTTTAGCAGTAGATTTATTCGGCGTTTTCTTATCAAAATATTCAGAATTTGCCCCTTTCTTTTCTTTACCTTTTGTTTTAGTTTCGACTTCTACAACTTCGGTAAATTCATCTTCCGACGAATCTGATTCATCGTTATCTTTTTCCTCTTCCTCATCTTTCTTAGTTTTTACAACAAGTAAATCCTCTCTATTTGGCTTTAAAGGAACGGGTTGTAAATTAACCATAATTCTACATTTAAGACCTAAAACTCGTGCAATGCATACAAACATCAACGCCTTATCTTTAATAGAATTGGCTTTACACTCTGAAAATTGAATAAGCAACGATTCTTTGAGATATTTCGGATTATCGGGAGGCTTGTCACTTACATCGATCTTTTTCGTGAACCAATTCACAAGTTTTTCTAGATATTCGAGTGTAGCCATTTTAGGAGGGTAAAACTTCTCAGAAGGAACAATAGAAAGGGCAGAGCCAAGAAGCGTCTCACTATTTAAAATGTCATCTACCATATTCCAATGAGCAATAAGACATAAAATATGTACTTTATGAATAAAAACTTGATTTTCTCTTTTAACAGCGTTCAATCTTCTTTTTAAAGCGGCATCGATATCAAACTTTTTCTTATTTTTCTTTGTTACAATACTTGGTAAATCTATTCTGACTTGAATTTCTTTTTTCACTGTATCTTGAGATAGAATGGAGGCGGTTTCTTGTTCGTCGTCGCTTTTAGGTTCCCCTATTTTAGACTCTCCCATAGCTAATAATTCCGACACATCAATTTGATCATCATCTTCATTTTTAGCAACTTGTTTCTTACTTTTAGGTGTCGAAACATTTTTACATTTCCTTGTGCGTGTTTTTTTGACTTCACTGATACAGAACCCAGGTTGTTTTTTAATAGATATATTGCTACATTCACCATTCTCTTCATTAGCTTTGTTCGCTTCTAATTCTTTGATTTTCTGTTGAGTACTTATTATCTCAGTGAAGTCGAAGTATTCCGATACCTTATCATTCTCTGAGCTATCGTCGGAATCGTCAACGACTCCTGAATTAGACTGATTGATATCGGACAAGCGTTTGTTAGGAGGTTCGTCTGTTTCACTGTCACTTGAACTCTCCGATAAATTTTGTATTCCTCGAGATACGTACTCACGTGACACTGTGGATGTTGATTGAGAACTTTCCGAACTGATGCGAGTATTTGTTCGCTTACCGACTTTGATGTCTTCATCGCTATCGTTGTCCTCATCATCAAAAATACTCTTACTTGGACGTCTTTTTTCAGCAACACATTTCCTTTTACCATCCATCTTTTAACTCCATGCAGACACAGATCAAAATAATTATAACTAATCTAAAATCTTATCAAACTCGTTAAATCTCCCTATTACCACCTTCACAATTTACAAAAAAGCTAAATGAGATAAAACCATCTAAACAAATTTAACCGAATAAACGTTTAAAATTATTCTTCTTAAACTGTTAAAGTATAATGTTTAAAAAAATTACCCAAATAAAATAAGTAACTTTTACTATGTTTGTTTTTGTTATTATATTCGCGGTTTAAATTTCTTTTTATTTAGTTTATTTATTTCGATTCTTCTTGTTCTTCCAACCAGTGTTCACCATTAAAAACAGTAAAGGCTTACCAACCCAACATCATTTCTTTTTCTGACTCTTTCCTAAAATAGCATTTTCGTCGTAATAATAGATCCTGAAATAAAAATAACCTTAAAGGTGAGCCAATTCACATTTTTTATATTAATTAATTCATGCCAGAGTTTGGAATGAAAGGAATAGAGTTGTTAACAGTTATCCCGAAAAAGTATCAGAATGACAAATTTCATTTTTGTCCTAGGAACCCCCGGATTGAGTGTATTTTTGTTGTATTTATTTTTATATTCAATACTAGTAGGCCAGTCAAATAATACACTAAAAAACAATAAAATCGCAAACAAACGGCTAGTTCTGCATTTTTAGTATGTTGTTAGGGGCACTACCAGTAGGCTATACCTAATTTTGCAGCTTCGAAATACCTGTGCTAGCTGCTTAGCACTCGAAAAACCACGAAATTTTCGCACTTTTTGCGGTTTTCTTGCTATATCTTCTAAACTATTAGTTTTGTCAGGAAACATGTTATATACGTGTTTAATGTAGGTTAAATTTGCTACAAGTGGAGACCAGAATCAATTCTGTCGGTCCAATATTTACTAAGATACAGCCTTCCGAAAATGGGCTATTTTTCCCAAAAAAGTGAAATGTTAAGATTTGGTCAACTTTTGATCCCGAAATCATGGAAAATACTCATTTTAGGATAAAGTCATAAGGAGAGATGTTGTAGCAAATGTAGTAGGCTTTAATCTCATCACAAAACAATGTCTGTAGGTGTGAAAGTTTCCTCACAGTTCTTAAAAAACCAAAAAATGGAAGATCCGAATTTTTCGCAGATTTACCCTGTTGAGTTCCCACGACGGTTTCAGGGGTATTTGACTGCCTCACACACGCCATTTTTCTTCAATGTTTCTTCCGTTTGCTGGCTGCGATTAAATAAGAATTTTTTTTAATGATTCTGGTCTCCACTTGTAGCAAATTTAACCTACTTTAAACACGTATAAAACATGTTTCCTGACAAAACTAATAGTTTAGAAGTGCGAAAATTTCGTGGTTTTTAGAGTGCTGCGCAGCTAGCACAGGTCTTTTGAAGCTGCAAAATTAGGTATAGACTACTGGTAGTGCCCCTAACGGCATACCGAAAATTCAGAACTAGCCGTTTGTTTGCATTTTAATGTACTATATGACTGGCCTAATATACATAAATATATATATAATTATTCTTGTCCACCTTTAAACATGATTTTTTGAAAATATTTATTCCTCGAATGCCCCAAAACATGTTATTAGACGCCATTTAGGTTCATTACTTAAAATAAAAAAAAAAAAAAATTTTGTTTTTTTACACTTGCAACAGAACTATTTTGTCTACCGGTTTTATTTTGTGCTTGCATAAAAGCCAATTAAATTTACTACAACTTCATTTCTTATGACTTTTTTCGTAGGGGAGATGTTTTATGCCGATATTCGCATCGAAACGAAAGCAATACATAAATTTTTCATTTTTTGGAAAACACTGCCAATTTTCGACGTGCCATATCTCGGTAACTATTGGACGTACAGAGTTGTCATTGATTGTAAAAAAAAAGCTAATTATATTTACTATGACTTCATTCCTTATGACATTTCGCGTAGGTTAATAGCTTTACGCCGATATTCGCCCCGAAACAAGAGCAGTACTTAAAAATTCAATTTTTTGATAAAAATGTCCGATTTTTAAATTACAATATCTCGGAACTTATTGGTCGTACAGAGCTCTGGTTGAGCTTATGCTACTGCAAATTTACTGAACTAAAAAAATAGTAAGAACAACTAACATCGAACAACGAATAGTTTACGAGGTATATAGCAACAACTGAAAAAAATCCAAAATTGTTTCAGTTTTTAAGCTATAAATAAGAATTGGTTGCACAGGTTTTTCGAAACTGAAAATTTAGGATCACACTACCCTAACTAGTCCTAACAACATATCAAAAAATCAGAACTACATCAAGCTTTGCAAATTATAGGTCTAATTTGACTGACCTAATATTCTATTTTTGTGTTTTTTACGATTGCACCTGAACTATTAGACCTACAGACTTTATTGTGTACTTGACAGAAAGCTAATTAAATTTGCTACAACTTTATTTCTTATGACTTTTCTCGTAGGTAGGCTGTTTTAGCCAATATTTGGCCTCAAACTTGACCAACACTTTTTTTAAAAAATCATTGTCAATTTTCGAAGTGTCATATCTCGGAACCTATTGGTCGTACAGAGCTCTGGTTGAGCTTATGCTACTGCAAATTTACTGTACTTTAAAAATATAAATATTACCTAACATCGAAAAACACATATGGCAAAAACTAAAACAAGTAGGGAATTTTTTTCAGTTTTTCAGCTATTACGCAGCTAGCACAGGTTTTTCGAAGCTGCAAAATTAGATATAGACTACTGGTAGTGCCCCTAACAACATACTAAAAATGCAGAACTAGCCGTTTGTTTGCGATTTTAATGTACTATATGACTGGCCTATAGAGCAATGTCAGCAATGCTTTTATTTCTATTTCTTATATCTTTGGGGTCTGAACAGTCTGAAGAGATGGTAATTAAAAATATTAATATTTTTCATCTCCTTTTTTATCCCTTCAGACCATAGAGTATGAGTATGAGTATAGATGAGAAGAAATTTAAAATTAAAGTGATCAAACGAAGAATTAACAATAAGAAAATGGCTGGTCAATGTGAGCAGAGTAGAAGATAATAAGAAGAAATAACAATAAAATTGTTAATATTTTAAACAACACACAACACCATTGAAGGATATTATAGAGTTGCTCAGACAAATTATAATAAATATGTATCTGATTTTTATTCCCTTACTTACTCGTATTATATGCCTGATGCCTGATCGAGAGTTTGCTGTGTTATAATTTATAATTAATTCAACTGGTTCTTTACTGGCTTTCTTAATCAGAGCGGCCACCAGAAATGGAGTGGACTCCGCTTGTGAAATCAGACCCCATTATTATAAATTTAAGGGTGGCCATCGGTTGCGGAGCTGAGTTGATACGAGCCTATTATAGCGGCACATCTTGACTTCGCTTTCTTTATCGGTTTTGAATGCTGACTCCGCTTGCCCCTTCACCCACCACAATAATATATTGTTGAGGATGAAAATAAATAAAGTATAAGAAATAAGTTAGCAGTATGTAAGACGTTCCCCAGCTTGGTTTTGGGAAGCATGGTTAACTTTATTTTCTTATTGTTGACACGTGCCTTTTTGCATAGGTCATAGGTCATTTGACTAAGTTTTCCTTTGTTTTATAAACAGACTTTAGACGGTCTGAAGTTTAGTCGTAGTGTCATTGTGTTTTCTTGGCATTTGTATTAGTAGCTGGGATCGTGGGATCAGCTACTTACTCTGCACTTCGTCAGCTTGGGTGGTTTAGCACAAATGTGCTGAACTTTTGCTAAGCGTGCAGTTTTCTAGAGTGGGGATTGGTTGTCCGGAGAGAGAGAGAGAGAGAGAGAGAGAGAGAGAGAGAGAGAGAGAGAGAGGCTGGGGCTAGTTTCCTTTATGACAGATCACTTTGGATCGAGTCTTCAAGGATGACTCAGGTTGGTTTTGTAATATTATGTAGGGTTCTGTCTATTACCTCTGTCTATTATCGAGTCTCACTATACTCTTTTAGTGTCTTATGTGTAATTTCTTATGTTGTGCTTCTCACAACGAGTTCACATTTTTGTTTCCTTTGTTGGTTAATCACTTTTTATAATATCGAAAGGTCAGTCAGACCTAGTATTTCTTACTTAACTTCTTCTTTAGCCCATTGGCCCTGTACGCGCGTCTCTTGTCGAGCTGAATCGGAGAACTATTGATATATAAAGATAAAAGAAACTTAAGATATATCAAATGGAAAAAGAACAAATTAATATTTCGTCTTTCGTAAAAACAAGACAAGACTTTTTTTTATTTTTGTCAACAATGTCAAATTCATGAAAACAGGTTTGTTTATAGAAAATAAAATTAAAAAAATATAAAAATTAACGTTGCCCAAACATCCTCCGGGGCCCAGCTAAGATAGGCGGCATAGTCTGGTGACGAGTCGTCGATATATGGCTCCTGATGCCGTTCGTATGTCCGCTAACCTCACCTGGCCATCTCTACCAGGACACGTGTTGATGACTGTTCCTCGCAGCCAGACATTACGTCCTTCATCTACAATAATTACCAGTTCGCTAATCTCAAGTGGTTCTACCGGTTTGTGCCATCTTTGCCGCTTGGTTAATTCCGGCAAATATTCTTTTAGCCAACGACGCCAAAATTGGTCTGCGAATGCTTGAGAGATTCACCATTGGTTTCGAAGACACGGTTTCTGTAAAGGTACTGGAGGAAGGTTATACATCCGTTTACCAAGTAATAGATCATTAGGTGTAAGAGGCTCCGGATCATTGGGATCTAATGACACATGGGTAAGGGGTCTATTGTTGATGATACTCTCAGCCTCTAACAATAAGGTGTGTAAAACCTCTTCTTTTGGAGACTGTTCTTTCAGTGTATTTCCTAGGGAGGTTTTTATGCTTCTTACCATACGCTCCCAGCAAGATCCAAAATGTGGCGCATTCGGAGGAGTGAAGTGCCAGTCGATGCCTCTTGGAGCCAGCTCCCTTAGTAGTTCCGACTGGTCCCATTCTTGTAAGGCTTCTCGTAGTTCACGCTCAGCACCTCTTAGGTTGGTTCCGTTGTCGGACCACATCTACGTTGGTGTCCCTCGGCGGCAGATGAAGCGTCTAATAGCCATTATTGCCGATGCTGTAGTCAGTGATGATGCAAGTTCGATATGGACAGCTCTAAGTGTCAAGCATGTAAAGATAACTCCATATCTCTTTTCGTGTCGTCTCCCAATCGTAACAGTCATTGGTCCAAAGTAATCCATACCTGTGTACGAAAATGGAGGTACTCCTGCTTTTAGTCTCACTTCAGGTATCAATCCCATTTCGGGAATAACAGGTTTGGCTCTTTTCAACTTGCAGAATAGACATTCACGCCAACATTTCCTGACAGCTGCTCTCCCTCTCAGTATCCAAAATCGTTGTCTGAGGTTGTTAAGGACGAGTTCCCGTCCAGTGTGATTCGCTTTTTTATGGTAGTCATGAATCAAAAGTTGCGTTATCCTATGTTGGGGGTCTAAAATTATTTGTCGTTTCAGGTCATCGTTAGCAATTTCAGAGTTCAGTAAACGTCCTTTCATTCTTATGAGTCCATCCTCATCTAATTGTGGAGAAAGTTGATTGAACTTCGTCTCGGTAACGTCGCCTCGTTGAAGTTTCTCTAATTCATCTGGAAAGCTTTCACCTTGTATCTTTTTAAAGAGTAAAATCTCGGCTTTCTTAAGTTCACTTGCAGTCAGTTCTTCTCTTATGTCAATAATTTGGTTTTGGCAGAGGTTCTTGTATCGTAAAAGCCACCCAATGGTTCTTAATATTCGTGACCATGAAGAAAACCTCTCTGGGTCGGGAAGATAATCAAACGTTTTTTGAGCGCGCACAACACCAAAGAACGTTTTCTTCATTTCTGATTGTACGTCTTGGGATGATGTTGTTAAAGCTTCTTCTTTCGGCCAGTTTTCTTTTGGTCGTAAAAGAAATTCAGGTCCCGTGAACCAGATACCTTCTACGTTAACAGGGGAGTCGGCCTTCAACCGAGTTGCCTGATCAGCAGGGTTAAGGTCGGAAGGAACCCAATGCCAATCGAGTAGGTTAGTAGTGTTTTCAATTTCGATTACTCGGTTTGAAACGAACGCTTTCAATCTTGCACTTTAAGTCCTTAGCCATCGTAATACAATTTGTGAATCTGACCAGTAATGTGTCTCGTCGATCTTCAGAGTAATTTCATGTCTTAATGTCAAACTTATACGCGCAGCGGTAACCGCTGCTAATAACTCTAGTCGGGGAATCGATGTCTTTTTCAGAGGAGCAACCTTTGACTTGGCAAACACCAAGGTTACTTCGGCATCACCAGAACTCTTCGTAAAGCGCAGATATGCAGCTGCTGCGTAGGCTATTTCGCTAGCATCGCAGAATAGATGGAGTTGTGTGCTGGTTATTGCGTCAGGTTTAGTTCTGATGAGACACCTAGGAATTCTTAATTGAGTCATTGGATCTAAGTATTGTAACCAGTTTCGCCACTGCTTCAAAATCGTCACATCCGTGATAGGGTCATCCCATTCAGTCTTCTTCCGCCATACTTCTTGCATAATTATTTTAGGCTGGATGGTAATATTCGCTAAGAATCCTAGGGGGTCAAATAAGGACATCGTCAGTCGAAGGTATTTTGTCCGTCATGAATTCTTGAAATGTATCTATGTTTATTGAGAATTTAAATGTGTCGTCGTTCGGATCCCAATAAACACCTAGAACTCTTCCAGAAGGCAAGTCATCGGAAGTCTTAATGTCAGGGTGTCTGAGTTCTTCGGGTATAGACATCAATACTTCTTTGGAACTTGATATCCATTTACAAATTGTAAATCCTCCACGTCTAAGGATTTCAATCACTTCGTGGATTCGAGTTATAGCTTCGTCCTCTGTTTGTGTTGAGTCGAGATAGTCGTCCATATAAAAGTTGTTTACTATAGCTTTCGACGCCTCAGGAAATTCTTCTTTTTGTTCTTCAGCATTTTTGTTCTTAACATAGATTGCAGAGCATGGTGAACAGGTAGCTCCAAATGTCATTGCAATCATCTCGTAGACATCAGGTGCTCTAGTTGAATCACCCTCTCGCCATAGGAATCTCTGAGCGCACCGATCAGCAGCTCGGATGTGAACCTGAGGAAACATTTCAGCAATGTCTGCTGAAAATGCTACAGACTTTTCTCTGAACTTAATTAGTACACCTGGCAAGGGTTGTAGGAGGTCAGGTCCAGGCAGTAGGTTGTCATTCAGTGAAGTTCCATTAGCCTTCGCGGCAGCGTCGAAAACGAGTCGAAATTTCTTTTTATTTGGGTTAAACACAGCAAAGTGTGGTAAGTACCAGGTTCGGTTGGTTGTCTCTAAAGCCTCTTCGTGCTTCAGTTTTCTAGCATAGCCTTTGGATATATATTGTTGGATACGACTGATATACTCCTCTCGAAATGATTGATCTTTCTTCATCTGCCTTTCTACAGATTCTAATCTTCTTAGAGCCACTGCTTTGCTGTCCGGTAATTTATGTGGCTCATCATATTTCCACAGTAATCCTGTCTCAAATCTTTCTCCGCTCGGTATACGTTTGGTGGTAGCAACTAATATTTCTTCAGTTCTTCGATCCTCCCGCGATTTGGGTTTCTCGACTTGATCTTTTATTCCCCATTCTTCAATATCTAGCGACCTTCGAACAAGCCTCTCTAGTTGTTCATCTTCGCCTTCCATGAGTATGGATTTTACTATCAGGACATTGTCTATTCGCTGACGCATGGAAGATAACGGTCCATGAACTACCCAACCCAACTTGGTTTGCGAGACTATCGGTGCGTTTGGAGGTCCTTTAACAACTTTTCTAGACACGATTAGGTCCGCGTTGTCTGACCCTATTAAGATCTTCGGTTTTGCATTGCTACTCGTGGTCACATGTTCGAGATGTTTCCACCTATTCTTCAGCCGGCGGCTTACATCCTGAGATGGTAGTGACAGGTTCTCAATAGTTCGTACTCCTTTCAATGTAAATTCTTCCTTCCTTGTCGTAGGAGATATGATTACACTTACTTCTTCTGTTTCCTTAGTTAGGTGACTGTCAGCTTGTAGCCACTGAAGTTTTGTGGTGTTTTTTGTGCCTCTTAGCCCTAGCTCTTTCGCTGTACCCGCGTCTAAAAGAGTTACAGACGATCCTTCGTCTAGGAAAGCATGGGTAAGAATTGACTTGTCAGGTCCTTGAAGCTTGACTGGAACGATTTTAAAAAGGACATCTCCCTGGCAAATAGTTAGAGCAACACTAGCTACTACCTCTGTAGAGTCACCACTTCCTTGCTAAAGAAAGACCTTGCTTAAACTGTAGAGTCACCACTTCCTTGGCTTAAAGGTGTTATGAAGAAGAGGGTGGTGTTTGAAGTCACATTTGTCAATACCGCATGTCGTGCGGGTGTTACAAGTTGTTAGTCGACATCTAGGCATCAGACAGGCAAAACATAATTTATTTTTCGTCACCCACTCCCAACGTTCGTCTACCGATTTCCTAGCAAAGGCATAGAATTTTTCGATGGTGTGTCCTTCTTTGTTGTCACAGTAAGCGCATGTTCTTCTCTCTCCTCGACTCGTCGAAGCTTTATCGGTGGCATAAACAGTAGCTGGTTTGCGTCTAAAGTCGGTATACGTTTGGTGGTAGCAACTAATATCTCTTCAGTTCTTCGATCCTCCCGCGATCTGGGTTTCTCAACTTGGTCTTTTATTCCCCATTGTTCAATATCTAGCGACCTACGAACAAGGATGTCAAGTTGTTCGTCTTGGTCTTCTATGGGTATGGATTTTACTATCAGAACATTGTCTATTCGCTGACGCATGGAAGATAACGGTCCATGAACTACCCAACCTAACTTGGTTTGCGAAACTATCGGTGCGTTCTGAGGTCCTTTAACAACTTTTCTTGACACGATTAGGTCCGCGTTGTCTGACCCTATTAAGATCGGTTTTGCATTGCTACTCATGGTCACATTTCCGAGATGTTTCCACCGATTTTTCAGCCGGCGGCTCACACCCTGAGATGGTAGAGACAAGTTCTCAATAGTTCGTACTCCTTTCAATTTAAATTCTTCCTTACTTGTCGTAGGAGATACGATCACACTTACTATTTCAGTTTCCTTGGTTAGGTTACTGTCAGCTTGTAGCCACTGAAGTTTTGTGGTGTTTTTCGTGCCTCTTAGCCCTAGCTCTTTCGCTGTACCCGCGTCTAAAAGAGTTACAGACGATCCTTCGTCTAGGAAAGCATGGGTAAGAATTGACTTGTCAGGTCCTTGAAGCTTGACTGGAACGATTTTAAAAAGGACATCTCCCTGGCAGATAGTTGGAGCAACACTAGCTACTACCTTTGTAGAGTCACTGCTTCTCGGCTTGAAGATGTTATGAAGAAGAGGGTGGTGTTTGAAGTCACATTTGTCGATACCGCATGTCTTGCGGGTGTTACAAGTTGTTAGTCGACATCCTGGCGTCAGACAGGCAAAACATAATTTATTTTTTGTCACCCACTCCCAACGTTCGTCTACCGATTTCCTAGCAAAGGCATAGCATTTTTCGATGGTGTGTCCTTCTTTGTTGTCACAGTAAGCGCATGTTCTTCTCTCTCCTCGACTCGTCGAAGCTTTATCGGTGGCATATACAGTAACTTTGCGTCTAAAGTCAGGTTTCGGGTTCGATCGCTCTTCATGTTTGACGGTTGGTTTGTCATCAGGTATAAAGTTTAGACTTGCTGAAGCAGCTTCTTCTTGTAACCAGGTAGATAGATCGTAAAGGTCGGGCATACCAGCGCACTGAGTAAACGAGTGTTTCCCCCACTGATGTTGCAAGTACGGTGGTAGACGTTTAATAATATTTCTTACCATTATAGGGTTTTGTAAATATTCGGGTCTTTTCAGTGTCTGAATGGTAACTGTCAGATTTTGTACGTCCGTCGCTAATTTTAGAAGTAGATCTGTACGATTTTCAGCAACATTCGGCAACCGTTCAACTGTTTTTAGTAAACTCTCTATAACTAATTCCGGTCTTCCAAATCTAATCTGAAGGGTTTTTATAATTGTAGGTAAATTATCCGGAGAAACAAACAAAGCTTTCACTGCATCAGCAGCGTCGCCTTTTAAGGCTTTCTGAAGTCGGGTTATGTTCTCCTCGTCTGAAAATCCGCATATATTGGTAGTGCGAGTGTATTGACTGAAAAACATCAACCAGTCTTTTGGTTGTCCGTCAAATGTAGGCAAATCCCGCCCAATAGATTGTCGGATCATTAATTTAGAAATGTTAGGTTCGTCTTGTTGATTTTTTCGAATTGGGTTTCCTAGTGTCTCACAGTATTGTTTATTTTGACAACCGTGGCTACGGCATCCAGATTTATTATGTCCATCTTGTCGGGCCTCCCCGTCCACGTATTTAAATGTTTCTTGATTTTTGTTTCGAGTATTAGTGTAGCTTTTGTCAAGTGACCGTTCATTTGGCCGGTTCAGATCCTGGACCGGTCCGTTTACTTCAGCCCCCTCCCGTATATATGAATTATTTGTTTTAATATACTCACCTATAGTGGAGCAAGACTTCTTTGACGCTCGAGAGCCTGAGCAAGACATGGCTAGAGCCGCTTCCTTCTCTTGTATAGCGATAAGTCGATCTAAGTGCCGTTCTTCAGCCTCCAATTGTCGGCGTTTACGTTCCGCTTCTTCTTCTTCAAAGTTAAGTCTTTTCTGTTCTTTCTCCCGTTCTAATTCAGCTAAAGCTCTCAGATGTTTTATTTCAGCTTCTCGTTTCTGCGATGATGTCAAACTAACCCCCGATCTCTGAGATTTACGAGATTTTTCCGTTTGGCTGTCTGCCTTTCCCTGCTTTGATGAGTCGTCTCCCATCTTATCTGATAGGAATAACAGGATTTTCTCTTACCTTTTCGAAATCGGATGGTGAATATCTGTCCGGAGGTTTTCCAAAATTCAAACGTTTTTCTCTTTTGTCCATAGAGCTAATTCTTTTGATTTCCAAAGGACCACTAAATGTACGCGCGTCTCTTTTCGAGCTGAATCGGAGAACTATTGATATATAAAGATAAAAGAAACTTAAGATATATCTAATGGAAAAAGAACAAATTAATATTTCGTCTTACGTAAAAACAAGACAAGACTTTTTTTTATTTTTGTCAACAATGTCAAATTCATGAAAACAGGTTTGTTTATAGAAAATAAAATTAAAAAATATAAAAATTAACGTTACCCAAACATGCCCTTTTCTTATTAATATATTTACCTTTTATTGAGAAGTCTAAAGCTGGCGTTGTTTGCAACTTATTCCTACCATATTTCCCAGAAATATAATTTGAGGCACTTTAAGCTCTTACAAGTATGCTGGCGCATTTAAGAAAGGGTTTTAATTCAGCTGTTACATTCCTTTGATAGTTTTATATATCACATCCTGTTATGTCATCTCTTATCTTGCTTAGAAGTTTATTAAACTAAGGACGTATCATATAGAAATAGTTTTAAACTGTTCATTGTATAGATTTTAGATCATCGAAATCATCCCTTCTTCTCATAATATAGAGACTTTCCCACTGTCTTAAAAGATTTCGTTTGCTATACCCCCTGGACACAACTCCGCTCCGCTCCGTTTCTGTTGGCCGCTCGGCCATATTGTAGTAATTATTTGTGACGTAAAAACTATTGGCCATAGAAAATTTTTACTAAATGGACTTTCCGCACTATTTTGAGGAACTTATTAAATTCAGTCTTACTATGAACATTAACATGAGAAAGTACTAGTACTGTTCGAGTTTGTGGTACCGCTTTTCCTCCCTACATTTCTTTACTCCCCGGCCAACTCTTCATTAGATTATGACTGAATGAAGGATGACTGAAGGTCATCCACTTAACACATTTATCTGCTGTCACTAGTAGTTTGGACCTCTCTGGGAATCTAATAATTATTTGGTGTTTGGATGGTTATTCTTGAAGCAAGCTTATTAAATCTTTTAGTGACTGAATCATTTGTTTTGACAAGCCTTTAAACAATATTGAACATGAAGATCAAGGATCTTATATAATAGGGATAGAGTATAGATCACTAAGCATATCTCCTGGGTTAAGGGCCGATTAAGAAGTGTCGCCAAGAACTTGGAAAAAATCTACATCAAACTACCAGTGTGCGCGCGCATTAGTAGGACGAATTTCTTCCCGACTGTTATCAATCGTTTGTCAACTATTGGCTCTGAAGAACAAACCTATAAAAGGTTACGTTACAATCTAGCATTTTAAGCATAACCTTCTCGATCATCCGCAGTTATAACCATTGTACAATCTTACGGGAAGGTAATCTATCCTACTCGGATCTTATAGATTATCCAAGTTCTTGGCGACACTTTTATCGCAGTGCTCTATCCCTATTTTATAAGACCCTTGATGAAGATATTTTAATTTAGGATTCAACTGTCAAAGCTAACAAAAATCTCAGAATCGTTGTTGTTGCATAATTCAGTTTAACTATTGCCATAACAGTATCGCTGTGAAGTAACATTGAAGCTGGGGACTTAACCATATTTTGATTCGTGACATCGACTCGCTATTTAACTTATACTTCAATCAAATAAACTAAAAAAACGCTTAAAAATTATCTATAATTGATTTTATTTTAGTATTTATCTTCCAAAAGTTGAATAGTTAGTGGTTGGTAGTTCATTCAGTATTCGGGTTAAATAAAACTATAGATTAGGGCCATACACCGAGAATTCTCTAAGATTATACAATTAAAATCAAACATTTTACCCTACCCAAAGCTGATTTGATCCGATACCGTTTTTTTCTGATTAATGGTGATCTAAGGTAAATAAGCACTAAGATACCAACATTGTAGAAAACTAATCACATCAAATCCTGGCGAATTTACATGCGAACCAGCTGTAGTGGCTTTTTGCTGTTTGATGCATCGAACTCTTAATTTATAGCGATAATTAGTCAAAAAATTTTGTATGATTGCTCTTTTGAATTCCTCGAAGAAATTGGATGTCCCAAGACGTAGGATAAGAGGATGGGATTTCTACCGAGTAATGCCTTTGCTTCACTGTCCTTGGCAACTTAATGAGTTTAACTGTATCCTCGAACTTTTCTCAGTCAGAAAAATAATAGTCCAGGATGTAGCGTTCAAAATGTCTGACTAAAATCAAGCAAGAATTTTGTATATAAAGTAAATCTTTTGGTGCCTTTAAGAACGTGTGGACAGCTAAGTTCGTCTGTGGGACATAGCTTGGCAATAATAGAGGACTTTGTCTACGGGACATATCTTGGCTATTATAGGCATTTGAAAAAAACAAACCGGTGGATAGCGGCCATGTCCCGCCCTTTTTGGTGGACAATGTGATTTCCATGATCCTGAGTACTAAATTAGTTATTAGACCAAAGAACAAGTTAATGGTAGTTTGTAGTTTGCCACACCACAATAGGTGACCTCTTTGATTTGGAGTAATATTTGACTAACTAGCCTATTAAGTGACAAACTACCATCAACTTGATTTTTAGTCTACTAACTAATTTCGTACTCAGGATCATGAAAATCACATTGTACTCCATAAAGGGCGGGACATGGCCGCTCTCCATCGGTTTGTTTTTTCAAATGACTATAATAGCCAAGATATGTCCCGTAGACAAAGTTAGCCAATAGCCTACCACATATTCTCAAAACGCACCAAAAATTCCAGCTTGATTTTAGTCAGACACTTTTTACACGGTACACGCTATCACCTGGACTATATATAAATGTATTTTGTAATGATAAAAACGATATGTGTCCTCTATTTTACAAAATGTAAATAGATTACTCCGAATTTTGTTCTTATCTAGATAAGTTACACTTCATATTATTATTTTTAGTTATATATATCATATCTACAGAGAAAATTATTTAATAAACAAAGCCATGTTAATATTTACCGTATTTTTTAAATTAACATCAGTCCTACTCTATGACCCTTAACCTTTCTAGAATATTCATTTAATATTCTGTAAATAAGAGGTAAAAAGCTTTATAGTAGTTTCAACGTTTAAGTTTAATTTTAATTGCACAAACGAGAAAAATAAATATGTTAGTGAGTTATTCAATGTACGGGAGTATCCCCCCCCCCCAAGAACCTTCGTTTAGGGGCCACCACTTCCACAACGGGTTTTTTGTTACCAACACTGTTGAAATTTATTATGTTTGTTAAAATGAAAAAAGTTCTGCTGGGTTGGCTGGCCTTATGCCAGTCCACCCTCAGGCCACTTCTTTTTCCCCTTATTTTTTTCCCCATAGCGATCGTTACTGTCTCCCCACCCCTTTCCCTCGGGGCAATAAAGCCGCAGAAATTTCCTGTCGATATTTTCCCGCTAAACAATGGGAGTTATAAAAGCCAATAATGATAATATTTTAAGTTTTAACCTTCAAGGGGAGGGGTCCCCTCTTGAAAGTATAATGGCGGCACTTGTTCATATCAAAATAAGGGATAATGAAATTTGAAAATGTTTTTCTTCCACATTTTAACTGGATTCAAAACTGGATTTTATTTCTTAATAATATTTTATTATTAATATTATTATTTACTTATTTTTTTTTTATAAATAATGAATTTTGAGGTATAATTTTTTCCGACTCATCCAACTCATATCGATATGGACGTACATATAACTATATGTGTTTTTGTTGGTAGATTCCTCCTAGCCCCTAGCTGCATCCTAATAAATGTATTTATATCCACCATCTTTCTATTTAATGAATTCAAGATGGCGGCCATTTACACAAAAAATTCGTCACGAAAATATCTCAAGAACCACTTACGTCAGAACATAAACAAAAAAACTGTACAACTTATATGAAAGAGTTTTCCAATCGGCCATTTTGATTCAAGATCGCGGTGTTATACGAATTTGGTTGCTCCTAGTGCGCGATTGCATGAAAACAAACTTCTCTTTACATGGATCCCCCAAGTTTCATTAATTTATCTCAAACGTTAAGAGGGGGGGGGGACTTTTGGGCCATCCTGTATATAAATTGTTTGACTTCCAACGACCAATAGTTATCAGAAGTATGAATTTAAAAATAAAATGTCAATTTGAGATTTGAGTATTTATTAAACTAAAAGATGAAATATTCATTTTTATTTCTTTATGTAAAATGTATAAAATAACACGTTTTCATTGCAGGAGACATCTTACGACTTGGTTAATGCTGTTTGAGAAGTTAAAGGTCAGGGTTTTCTATGAAGTTTAGGGTAGGTTGATTAGCATGAAAAAGACCCCTCTTCTATCAGGCTTATCTGCTGTTATCGAGTTTCGTGATTTTTATTCTTTTACCCACTTTCATTGAACAAAATCATCTTCTTCAATTTTCAATAATACTTTTGTTGTAGCAATTAAATGAAAAATACAGAAGAATGTACTGATGATGTATTTCATCAATAAATTACGGTACTGTCCTTAAAATTATTACAAGGACAATAATTTTGATTTGCTAAATTGATTGCTAGTTTTTCCTGCGCTGTCAACGCACTAACTCTCGTTTGGAACAGACTGTACAGATGTACATGTAAACTATGTATTAAAAATTAAACAAAGGAATTTAAAGATTTTGTAATATCTTTCTCAATTACCACAATCCAAAACAACGAACTAGATAACTGGATTAAGAAAACCTGAAAACACAGTGACTTTTCTTTTGTTCATGAACTTAGTATATCATATAAACTTGTTAAGTAATATAGTTAATTATTATGATTAAATTAATATAGATACTTGCGATTATGTTTTATTACAGAAGATATCTTTCCTCCAACAGAATTATGCTCTGAATAGCCCGAATTCGGATTAATTACTTACTCAATGATTCATATAACATTGTGGATGTAAGAGAGAAAAATTGTAATACAATTTTCAATTTTTATCTAATCTTTTAGTGAATTATGAATCGTTGGAAACGTTGTTTTTTGTAGCTTGATTTATTTTTTTTACTATTTTTCAATTCTAGTACTCGCTATCGGTTTGAAATTGAGGATCCGTTAAATGAATTAAAACTGATAGTGGTCAGGGTTATATAAAAAGGGTAAACATTGAAAAAAAAAAAAAACAAAAAAAAAACGAATGGTTTCAAAATTAGAAGCAGTTAGATTGTTCAACGACTGGTCTCCGGATACGTAAATACAAAAAAACCAACCCAGTTAAAATTTCCTTTTAACATTTCCCAATTTAACCCAACGTTAAATAAACGATATAATTAATTAAACCTGAAGAGGAAAAAAAAAAAAAAAAAAAAAAAGAGAAAGGAACCAGAAGCTGATCTGATCGATATTCAGTTAATTCTAAATTAAATTTGAATCTTGTGCTCTCATTTCATTCTACACTAGGAGCAATAAAAAGCTGAAGACAAATAAAAATAGTCTGCCAATTGAACACAAAAATCATTTGTTGCCAAAATGGTCACAAATGATTGGATCTCTTTCGACTCACATCACAGTATAGGGTTTCATTATTTTTATGCGATATAAAATTTTTGTTAAAGATAGACATTAATATGGTACCATCTATGAGCTACTTTCAACAAATACCTTTTAAGTATATAGTTTTTAATAAAACAAAAGTTTGTGCTCATGCGGAAGAGAAAGCAATTTGCACATGTGCAACATTGTACTTATTATGTCATAACTTCTAAATTTCATCAAAATCAGATGAGGATTCTCAAGAATTTCGAATGACAGACAAACCGTCTCGAGACTAAAAGTGATCCCTGATGTCTGAAAAGGATTTCAGTCCAGAATTTTTTTAATTCGGAGGTATAAAAAAAATCGTTTTTCAGAATGATCAAATTCTTCTGTTACCTTCGCCAAGCTTAGATTCAATAAATACGAGTATACACACAAATCAACAAAACTATAAGAAGCACAAGAGGGCTTACACTAAATAGAACTACATATATGCAACATTACACATGAAGAACACAAAACAAGCATGTTGGTATAATAAGGGCACTCAAAATAAAACAAGAAATAAACAGAATTTTAAACATGCCGAAAAACAACGATCTCAGGCGCTCTCTTAACTCTGTCTCAACACATTTTCACTCTCTTTCTTGTTTCCTTCAGCACTTATTGGCGAGTCCTTCTTTGACGAATAAACTCAAATGACAAGAAATCTAAACTGGATCGGTTTTTTGAGATCGAATATTAATTAATGGTAGTTGTGTTCAAAACAATTTTAACACAACCATGAAATGAAGGTTGATCCTGAGTGGCCATTCCTTGGATGGATGTTCTTATGAGTTGTAACTAAACTTGAGTTGGCGTTCGTTGCGATCTTAATGCACGTCGGAATCGGCGGTATGAAAAGTTTTCCAGGCCAACTTTAACTTTCGTTATGGCAACCTGATTTAATAAATTTTAAAACTATGTTTTACGTGGGGCATTAGTCAACTGGCCCATTGACCATATTTTACCAAGAAAATAGGTATCTAAATTCAAACAAACTTGTTCAAATAAACCAAAAATGTTCCCTGATGTCTGAAACGGATTTCTGTCTATGGATTTTTAAAATCGGAGGCATAAAACTTTTTCGTTCTCAAAAGTGAACACAATGCTTCCGTTACCTTCGGTAAGCTCGGAAGCAAAATAAAATTTACCAACTTATTGCAAAGAGTGGTTTAAGAATCTTTTGTATAATTAGAACGTTTAATGTATTCTTCAGTTCCTAGCCTTACTTATAAATTATAAATGGTACAAAATTGATATATGTAGAGAAGAAGTTTTAGAACTGTATAGTGTTATTGTTATTTGTATGTATTTGATGCTTATGTGTACCGCACAATTAAATCTAAAAGCTCCTTGCCAACACTTCCTTGGATTTGTTGTTTTAATACCAAGGTAAAATACATAATTCACACGAAATACTAATGAAAGATCAGTAGAATAAGAATAACTGCTTTGTTAGGGTTTCGAGGTCGTCCTAGAAACCCTTATGCTTTTGGTAGTGTGTCCGTTCGTCCGTCCGTCGCAACTTGGATTATATCTCCCAACCTACTGACGCTATTGACTTGAAATTTGGTATATAAGTTAAACTTTTTTGCCCAAAAACAGAAAACCTATTGCGAAC
>KZ651790.1:281194-294911 GCA_001010745.2 Gerris buenoi
ATATATAATAATAATTATAATTAATTCTTATGACCGAAGAAACCCTTTTAGTAACTTGCTGGCAAGTACTCCCAATAGGACAGGTCCTAAAAATAAGGCAAAGCCACAAAAATATGCGTCTCTGTGGTCTAATGATATTTCCGGGAGTTGATATAAAAAAGTAAATTCTTAAAAATTTGTCGGCCAAATTTTACCAATTGTTGTGCCAAATTGTCGGTCATTTTACCCCTAAAAGAATTAAATAAGCGCATACCGAAGATAGTAAAGAATAATAATATATGCACATCCTGATTTTTTAAAGTGAACAATAGATGTTTTTGTTTAAAAAAAATATATAATAATAATTATAATTAATTCTTATGACCGAAGAAACCCTTTTAGTAACTTGCTGGCAAGTACTTGACGGGATTTTTTTTATTGATTCGCATAATATTGAATATAGTGAATAAAGAGATAATAATGAATATTATCATATATTTGGATCCTTGAAGGATAGGAATAAGAAGAAAACTAGTGCTGTTTCATGTTAAATGGCAACGTTTTGGCTGCTCAAGCCATTTTCGAACCTAAAATTCATAATGAATGAGAAATTAATTTATAATGAATTCATGCACGCAGGGAATTGTACTCATAGTTTAGTAATGAAGTTATTAAAATTTACCAACAGAAAATTGAGCGAGTGAAAGTACTCGTGTGTAGGGTAATTATGTAATATTTGCTATTGAATTTCCAATATGCATTACATTAATATTATATAAATTTCCAATACAACAAAAGTACAACAAATAAATATTTTAGCTATTGTTGTATTACATTAATTAATAATCGTGTTTTATATTTTTAACACTCACACATAACTCTTTTATTAAAATAATTATTCTTTATATTTGCGCTAAAATATTAACTATTCACAAGAATTTTAATACTTCAAAAGAAACTCTTGGACTGAGAAAAAACATTAAACTGAGAAAGTTCATTAACTTCATTATTGTTATATGTGATTAAAAAAATGCAATTGAGGTCACAAATATTAAGGTATCTCTACTTTTTCTCCACCCTTTTTTATTTACTTTCAAGCTAATGGATATTAAAGCTATTAAATTACGTTGTGAATTAATTACTTTCTATTATGTTTAAGAGACATTAAAATCATTATAGTTATTAAATATGTAAAACAGTAAACTCCCTGCTCTCTTAGTTGATTTATTACAAGCTTTATGTTTAATTAGTCTTCTGATAAGTATTATCATCTCTGATAGCATAAAATGTCATCAAAAATACATTGCATACTTTTGTCACATCAAAGTACCTTTGATGCTCTAACAGTTTTTTTCTATAACAGCAACGATTTATCACATTTACAGATATTAAGTACTCAATTGCTTAGGAGGAAAGAAGAGTGATTAATATAATACATGGGGTTTTCCCGAAAGAGACTATAAGATGATTTTTTAACAAACACATTTTTTAATAAAATAGTGCATTACGCGTCGAGTGTGGAAAGTAGCATTTTGCATGGGAGTGTGGAGTTTACACCCGAACGATAGCGAGGGTAGTAAAAACCACACGAGCAATGCAAAATGCCGTTTTCGCACGAGTTGCATACCGTACTTTATCTACTATTGTTAAATTTTAATAATAAATGCAGAAAAAAATAATAAACTTCCTGTATTTAAGCTCGTATTTCAGTATTTCTCTTTCGATAAAGATTACATCAATTCGTTAGTTGTATTTTGTGCCGAATTAATTAGTTCGGAAGGCGTATTATTCTCCTCATATTCTTCATAATCACTTAAATCACTCATTGATTTTCACAAAAAAACTCGATACAAACAGTTACTTTTATTAAATAAACATCAAATTAGTTATGTAAAATGTAAACAAACTCGCTATTCGTGTGTAAAGTTGAAGAATAATTCTTCTTCTTTTCGTCACTGTACTCGAAGAAAAGAGGAATTCTTCTTCTTTACCTCACTAGAGTGGAAAAAAAGAGGAATTGTTCAACGTGACATGCATGCGCAATTAATACAGGTATGTAAAGAATCACTTTCTACGAATCTAAACAAAGATGTAATGTTTATATTACGTATCAATCGTAGATAAAAGTAGATACATGAGTAATTCATTGACCAAAATCTGTAATGTAAATGTATGGTCAAAATAAAAATTATTATTATTAACTATTGCTCTAAGCATTCATAGGATTCAGTTCTTAACTTTGGAGTCTTAGTTCATAGTAGCATTCATAGTTCAAAAATGTCGGCTGAGGAGTTTATAATTAAATATGTTCTACAAGACACTTAAAGTGTTTGCACGAAGTCAAAAGCTAAGAAAATTCCTAGATTGCATAAGTATGGCTTCTGTTCCAAAAAAAAATAAAAAAATCGGAGCTTCAATATTTTTTGATAGCTTTATTTCGACATTCTGCAAAACATATTGAAAATCGGCACATGATCATGTCGCGTTAATAGTTCAAGGCAAAGGACAATAAATCCGTTTTTTGCGACTGTCTAGCTTTCTATGGCTTGGAGACAAATTAAGGAGATTTTCAAAAAGAAAGATTAATAAATTTACCACAAAAAATGTCTTATTATTTTTTACCAACAACGAACGGTCAAGCAAAAAACCCGCTTACTATAACTAGCGAAATGTTTGTTTTTGCACGACTTTTTACATAATTTTGTAAATATCTCCCTTACTCTAACTTGGAGGCCAATTGAGGATCATATCAAAACTGAAGATTATAAAATTGCACACAAAACACTATGTTAATTTTTACGTACAACTAACTGTTTGAATAATAAAGAACTCCGTAATATTTAACAAAAAAAATGGAGCAACGAAATATTTTTTGCGATCAGCTGTTCAATCCCGAAAAAATAAGTGTAAATAATAAGGAAATAAATAAATGTTTCACTCAAGGATCTTATAAAATACGGATTGAGCACTAGGCGATAAAAGTGTCGTCAAGAACTTGGAAAATCTAGCAAGATCCGAGTAGGATAGATTACCTTCCCGTATGATTGTACAATGGTTATAACTGTAGAAGATCAAGAAGAATGGGAAAAATTATTAGAAATTCAGGTTATGCTTTTTCTTCCTTGTTTGGATAACTGTCGGGAAGAAATTCGTCCTACTAATGCGCGCGCACACTGGTAGTTTGTTGTAGATTTTTTCCAAGTTCTTGGCGACACTTCTTAATCGGCCCTTAACCCAGGAGGTATGCTTAGTGCTCCATCCGTATTTTATAACATCCTTGGTTTCACTACTTTGTAATTAATTCCATCTTCAATGTAACATTTATCTTCAAGTCATATAAATAGGACAAATATTTAGGTATTTTTTCGGGTATAAAAAATTGTACAATTTGAACTACGTCCTTTGGATTGCTATATTCCGAATACTAATTAATAGGTTTTCTTGTTTTAGATATGAGTATTGCGGGTTTAACATATCTGAGAAAATTTAAGGATTTTTTTTTTTAAAGAAAGTCGCATATCTTGCACGCGCAAATTTGTCATTTTGTAGCCAGAATATAGCAACCCAAAGGAGGATTTACGCCTTTTTACAAAAAGGAAAATACACGAATATTCCCTAGCATGTTTCCAAAAACGAACATAAAATAAAAAGTGCATTTCGTCGGGTTTGTAAAAAAAATTTAAAATCGACCTGCCTCCTTTGAGTTGCTATATTCTGGATTCAAATCGAAAATTTCCCTCGTGCCAAATTTGCGTCTTGCTTAAAAGATTCCTTTAAATTTCCTCGGTTGTAATAAACCAGTAATACTCGTTTCTAAAATAACTTAAAAATGTCAATTTGTATCTGGAATATAGCAACCCATAGGAGGTAGTCCGACTTCTCCGAAATTTCTAAACCCGAAAAAATACACAATTTTGTAAATTTTAATAAATATAAAGGACAATTTAAGATGTTTTCCTTGCAAATATTCATAAATGGAAATAATAACCTTCATGTGTCGGGATAATAGAACTACAACAAAGCTTACAACTTATAACAAAGGATAAAATGGTGTTATGCAATCAGATTTTTCAGCAAGACGAAATTAGTCACTTTATTGGCGCTATTATATGTATATATATATATATATTGTTAAATTTGAAGGAAAAAACAAGGATATTCCGTTCAAAATTTTAAAAAAGAATAAAGTGAAATGTGTATTTTGTCGGCTTTGTGAAAAGGCGTAAAATCGTCCTCCTTCGGGTTGCTATATTCCAGATAAATAATGACAAATTTTTGCGTGCAAGTGGCGACTTTCTTTTGAAAAGTTCCCTTAAATTTTTATTTTGTCGGGATTGAAGAGATGATCACAAGTTGAGTTGTCCCTTCTGGCTGTTGGAAACGCTTGTTAGAGATATTCTTCGTTAGATCGTGAAGCTTAGCAATTATTTTTGAAGTTGCTTAAGGACTGATCATAATCCAGTTATGCATTTATTTGAAGAAAACAAGCAATATCACTACTACTAGTAGGAAAAAGTTGTCTAAAACGGGGACGTCGCGTCGGGTCAAACGGGGACATAGAGTTTTAAGAGTACACAGTCTACACTATATCCCCGTTTGACCCGACGTCCCCGTTTTAGACAACTTTCCCCTACTATTACTGTCACTAGGATGTTAGCAAGCCTAAATAAGGTTGTACTCAGCTTGGTGTTTAACGATCCTGTCGCTGGCCTCAGGCCTCTATTGTATATATAGGGGCTAATTCCTTTTACTCAGATTTCTCTGCCGAGGAATAAACTTGAGAGCCGTATTCTAGTTCGTAGACCGTAATCAGAAGTGATCAGCTGCCTAGTTATAGTGAGCGATGATCTTTAATTTAATTATTTGGTGCATAACTATTTGCACCTGTACCACATTGATGTCACCGTATGCGGTCGTCATCATATGTAGTGTTATTTGCAATAAAATTTAAAAAAGAACTGACACTTGGTCTATGTCAAGGTTAATTGAAGACATGCTAAGAATTTGGGAGAGGAAGGTACCTGTCGAGAGTTTGTGAAACTAATTTTTCACGAAACCAATCCGGGTCATATGTTTCACCAGGGCTACCAATTCAGATTTCATATAAAATAATGTAATAAAAAACCAACAAAATTAAAATTTCTATTTACATTTATTCACAGGCATTAATACAGACATATGAATAACAATTAACATTTAATTTTAAATCAAAGGAAACAAAATACCAAAAAAAAACGAAAACAATAATTTCGGGTTGTTTTCATTTAATAATTATTTTTTTCGCACATTTATAATTTGTTATATAATTTAATTTATATAAATTCTTTTTTTTTATTTTAAAAATGTCGGTACACTTATCTACTAAAACAGATAACACTTAGTGATATTTTTTTTTTTTTTTCCTCATCTAAATTTCTTATAACACATAACGGGACAATGTAAGCGGAAAAATATTATTATTATTTTTTTTTCATTAACAATAACCTAAAAATACATTTTTTTTACGGAATATATATGTTACGATTCCATTTTTTATACATTTAACTACTGTCTAATTATTATTAAACAAAGATTTATATTTAAGTTTTTTTGTTTGTTTTATGAACATCTAAGTAAACATTGATAAGTCGTCAATAATGTTAAATTTTTGGCATTTAATTAAAAGTAGTTCAAAAAACAACACTTATATTGTAGTTTAAAAGAGATTTACTAAAAGAAAAGATGAGACTTTAATTGTATTTAAATATTATTAAATTCGTAAGAATTCTTAAGTTTATAATTTTGACTCAAGAGGAAGCTCACCAATCAACAAGCAAACGTTATTTAAGGACGAACTAGAACATCACTGGAATAAAAAATGTCTCTCCTTTTTCAGAATCGAACCATACACTTAATATAATATGTACTTACTGCTCTAGTTTGACATTCAAACGCTTCAAGAATCTATCTTTTCAATTATTGTTATGATATTATTTCAATTCTATCAATCAAGAAAACTATTGTTTTAATGAAATGATGAATATGGATGAAAGCTATAACATTTTCAATATTAAATCAATAAAAAAAAAAAAATATTTAGTTTCAGCTATAAAGTTGAAATAAGTTATAAATAATAATAAAGTAATAAAATAATAATATAATAATAATAATAAAATAATAATAATAATAATAATAATAATAATAATAATAATAATAATAATAATAATAATAATAAAATAATAATAAAGTTATAAATCTGAAATAAATTTATTACACGACTTTTGAAAATCATCCTTGCTTAATATATTTTCTACAAATTTAACCATTTTTTAAATACAAAAAAATGACATTACGAGTGCGACCAAAAAATAGAAGATATTGTTATGAGAAAATATGTTTATTTTAACTATTTTAATCTAATCGTATCTACAAATATATGGTAACATATTTTAAAAATAAAAAAAGAATACATGAACATGACAACCCACGAACAAGGAAGGGACATATAGCTTGTACATATAAATACATAAAAAGACATTGATCAAAATTAAGTGATAAAAGAATTACAACAAAATACATAAATATTGACTAGTTTTTAAAAATCGAATAATACATCCATCTTTTATTTAATGTTATACTTATTTTAGCATGTTTTTATTTATTTTTATTTTTTTAAATGTCCATCGATAATCCAGATTATTAGTAGAAAAGGGCATAATATTAATTCTGGAAACAGATAAATGTTTTTAAGTTATATTGTTCACACATTTAGAAGTATACACAGATGAGGATAATCCAAAATCTGTGGTACTTAATTAACATAATTCTATAATTACTAGTTTTAACAAGTTAAACGATTAGATTTGTAACCATTTTTTTATTTATTTAATGAGTACATAATTGTAGTCATAAACCTTAATTACAAACAAGTAAGGTCATATAATTCGTCAAAATCCACAAATATTTTATTCATACCTCTGTACCTATTTGTACTAAATATCAATCACCTTTTTCATTTATTCACTGGATTTCCATAAACTATTTTAGACAAATTCATTATTTTATTGTTAATTACCTTAAGAGGGATGTTAATTTACATTTACCAATATTAGGTACTTAATTATTTTAAAATCTTCAAATCAGAAATAATAAAGTCAGGATTCTTATACCTTTAATATTTAATTCAGATGTTGTTTTATACATATAATTCACTAAATGTCAAATTTTTTTTTATCAGAATTTGATTTCTTTTATATCAAATAGTTTACGTTAAATCTGATAGTAAAAATTTAAACTGGTGGTCAAAAGTGCAGTATTTTATATTGACTAGAGAAGCATTATTGTGAATTTTCTGTCTTTAAATATGCTAAATTTTTCTTAAAAGAACCAATATTTTTTTTCTCTCTACATTGATTAGAAGAACAGTTCTGGTTATAATTTTTAGCGTACTAATACCATGAGATAAATTTTAAGACCTTTAATAACACCGTGGTAACTTCACACCAGCAGAACGTTAGAACCTTTAAAATGTAATTGTAAAGGTCAAATGTTTCCTACAATACTTATTAGTTAAAATTATCATCAGCAGAAAGTTTTAGCAAAAAATATTAAATATAAGTATCATAGCATTAATGTGGATCACATACTAGTTGCTGAATACTTACTTATTAGTCAAAAACCTCACCAGCAGAACTTTTACGTTTTATTGAATACATATCAGCAATGCCTAGTAAAGATCAAATGTTACTAAATACGTATTAGTCACACGTTATTATTCAAACACCTCACCAGCATAACTTTTACGTTCAATTGAATACAAATCAGCAATGCCTAGTAAAGATCAAATGTTATTTACTAAATACTTATTAGTACAAATTCATACAAGCAACCTTCTAGCTGATAATTTGAAGGTTATCCAAAAAAATGACTAGATTATATCACATCTATCTGCTGCATGCCTATATTAGGCAAAAGCAATATTTTCGTGCTGACAATTTTAAATAACTCCCAGCAATGCCATTTTGTTATAAGTCTATTTTCACATGGCTTCATTATTAGTCAGCTCATCAATTTACTAAATTCCTATTTGAGTTATAAATAATAAACATTTACTATACTAGATCTCAAGTGTTTATGAACTATATGAACTAAACTTCATATTATTTTAGATTTGAACTTAAAGCTGGTAAAATACCGCCGATATTTCAAATTAAGTGAAGAAATTTTTTTTTTTTTTTTTTTAAACATATTTGAGTCACTTCAGTTCGTTTTAATATCAATTTTATAATAATATAACATTATTAGTTTTTCATAATAATTATGTTCGTGTTAATAAGAATTATTTGTTGTCATAATTTAATTATAGAATGTTTGATTAAAATTAAAGTAGCATGATTATGTATGTACTATACCTTGATGTATAAATCATAAATTTTGATTTCAATAACATTAATTATGTATTCTATCATGCATAATTTACAAATTTTGTCCACTTATTTATTTATTTTTTCAATTATTAGTGCGCTTATTGGTAAAAATAATTATTATATTATTTATTTTTACATGTGATTTGAAGAATATTGTTTTCTATATAATTTAAAAATCCATTTTTTTAAATGAGTATCATCGGATTTTATTTTTTACTTAATACAATTATTATACATACATGGTTATTTTGCGTAGGTTATTTATAATTGTTGTATTATTTGTGATTATTGTTTTCTCCAAATTCACAAAAACATTATATTGTTTACCTACATATTATATTGAGTATAAAAAAATTATAAATTCAGTTAAAAAATTAAAAAAAAAACTGAGATGTATTACAAATAAAATAAAATTTAATTTTTAATGAATTCACAACCTATAGGGACAGAATAATTTTTTTTTAGTATAAAATTTATTATATATTCTGATGTACAAATAATTAGTTTTTTTAAAAAAGAAAATGTCAATTTATACAATTGTTTATATGTAGTTGCTATTTTATTTTGAATTTTTACGTCTAAATGAATATATTAATTTTATTTATATCTTATCTAGAACCAGATCTAGATTTATTTATGTGTTAAAAATATTGGATCAACGGATGGTGAATGCATTTTTAGATATATTAATCATAAGAATCAGCTCTAAATAATAGTTTTTATCTTGTACAATATTTTAAAGGTAAAAGAAGACAGTTTTGACAACTTAACAATTATTAAAATATAATTTGCTACACAAAAATTTTAATAGTCTTAAGATTAAGTCAATTTCAATTTAACAAAAATTAAAATTTATTTAACTAAATATATAAAGCACAAATTTAATATATTTAAGTTATTCATACAGGTAATTTAAGAATCATACATTTTAACAATTTAATTAATTCATCTTCTAATAAAAAATTAAGATTATTTTAACTAAATATACAACAAATTACCTAAGCGAATGAATAATTATTTTATAAATATACTATTGCCTCACTTCAATTAGTAAGTTAGCACAAAAGACTTCTTTAACCAATAAAACTAAATGATAAATAAATAAACATATTAATAACTGTGATCATTATTAATAACATTGTTTTAAAAAATAACAATAATATTTTCTTATCTTTTTTACCTTTTTTATTTAAAAAGAAACAAACGTACAAAATTATTTTTAAACTCTTTGTGAAAATCTTGTAAGTAAATAATTACCTATAAATCAAAGAATACAAGACATTTTTTTGTTAATTCTATTATTATTGTAGTTATCTATAAATATTTTTCAGTTAAATTCCAATTTTCTATTTCTATTATTTTTATTTTTGTTCATGGTAACAAATAAAATCTAAAATTAATCCAGACAATCAAATACTTTATAAATCGAATTTTTTATACTTAAACAATTACACTTTGAAAGCCCTCATTCCCTAGGCATTAACAAGGGTGTCTAAATATAAAAAAAGTAAAGCGATATTAATTGTTTGATTCTTTGAGAATTATGATAGATAATTACTAAAAATGCGTTTAATCATAGTCTCTGTTTAATGTAACGGTTTTAGCAAACTAGCTCTAATACAAATTAATACAATGAACACTTTAATTAAAATGAATTCTTAAAGAAGAAATAATTTCTGCAGTTACAATTTTATATCATCGTGCTCATTTATACCAATATTTTATATATTAATTATTGACTTTGCATCTACCGAGTTTTTATTTTTAATTATAGTGCAAACAAAACGAATGGGTGAACTTTAATCAGGATGGAGGAGCCTTAAAATTATTTTTATAATACATTAGAAATTAAACAAAGTACAAAATAGAGGATTTTTAGGAAGACAAAATTAATTATATAATAAATCTTGAAATGAATTCGAGAAATAATTAGAGATCAGTTGTTATTTATAAAAAACTAAATTATAAATATGATGGCTTTCATTTTTCCACAATTCGATTTTTTTTTTAATTTCAAATTTTGTTTTGGGACTAAACTTCTCATTTATCAGCAAAGGGAAGAAATGTAATAGAGTCGCGAAAAAGAAAATGCATTGGGCTTAAAGAGAATCTTTAGTTTATAAAATTTTAGTGACGTTTTAATTGTCATTTCTGAATACGGTGTATAAAATCTAATTATAATATCAATATTATTCACATAATAAATGTTGGAAAAAATGTTTACCTTTAGTCATTTTGACATGCATTTAGGGTGTCGAGTTTTGAGTAAAATAATTTTTTTCCAAGTAATAGGTTAGTGGACGAGAAGAAGCGATAAAAGAGATTAAATTCACTTTTAAAGATTCATTTACTCGATGGTTCAAAGAGTCTTGACATCTCTATAAATTTCCTCCTCCTCGATGACGTCGAGGTAAAAAATTGTATTCGACTGTTAAGATTTTGCTTTGAGATATTTAAGTAAGGTAGTTTGGATTGTCTAAACCTTTAGGTAGTCCTCTAGAAGGCCTCAAATCGGTTATCTTTTTTACCGGGGTCCGTGGTAGGAGAAGGTGGGCAGGTTGGCATCCCATCATTCTGACGTTAAACCTGGGGCTGTCGAGGACCGATGGTTCGCAGATTTCTGAAAGGGCGTTCTTCGAAAGCGAGCCCAAACCGTAAGTGGGATTCTCTATTGATGGCTCCACTTTTTCGGTCAACTCCGGTCGGTAGTTTTCATCTAACCAGGAACCGGATGGTGGGCCATTTCTGTCTACGAAGGATCCCGAATAAATGACAGTCAGTGGTTTGGCGAATGGATTAGAATCGTTCATTCTCTGGTGTCGGGGTCCGGTACTAAAAATAGGCTTATCCCTCTGCCAAGGCCAGTCATTTTTCGGTAGAAGGTACAATCGATATAGCGTATAGACTAAGAAGACTATCAACGTAAGGCAAGGTCCACCTACTATGATGTAAATAAGATATTCAATATCACCATGTTTGTCAGAAATTTGACGGGATTCTTCAACTGCTCCCTCCTCCATTGTCATAGGTTGGGCACTACGAAGACTCAAAAACCTAACAACATGGTATTCTTCACCAGATAACTCTAATAGTGTAGCATTGGTCTCAGCAAGTTTATGCAAGGGTGCTTCCTCCTCACCAAACAATCTTTCATTTAAGTCAAATTCTTCGTCAAAATTGTCATTTTCTGAAGGGATAACACTGACATTCACCATGAGCCTTGGCGGTGCCAACACAACTTTATTGACTCGAAGTTCGTCGTATTCAAGTGATAATCTTGCCGCCAAGTTGAGTTTTAAATACTTAGCAAAGTCTTTTTGTCTTTTTTGAACAATAGTCGAATTGCCAGACAGAAGTAGTAAAAACCAGCTTCCTCCTTGTAGGTTCCCTTTGTTAGTGAGATCCATTGCTGCCATTTCACTCTCGTTCCCCATTTGGAAAACAATGTTCTCCATATTGTGCTCTTGTTCCTCGCTCTCTCGGTCCCATTCAGAAAAAGGAGTTTCGTAGTTAGACTCCTTCTCCCCCATTGTTGGAACTACAAGAGAATCAGCAACTTTTTTTTCTTCTTTATTATTTTGATCATCTTCTTGGTAGCCACCTTCGAATCCCCCTTCTTCGATCCTTTGAACAATAAGAGTGTCTTCAGTAGGTACTTTTTCTTCTCCTTTAAATCCCAAAACATCTTCAAGTTGATTCTCTTTGACTTCGTTCTCACTCATATCATTATCGTTCGAAAATAAGTTTCGAATGTCTTCAATTATATCGTATCGAAAAAATTGTTCTGTATTATTAGAATCGTCCGAGGAACCTTTAGTGGTGGATTCGTTTTCTCTTCCGTTTGATTCCTCTCTTTCTATAGGTACAATGTTATTTATTAAGTTGTCATCCTTAGCTTCGATACTAGCGATCTCTGATGTGAAATCAGTATTTTGGTCTTTAAAGAAATCGGTGATGTTGCTTGTTGTAGACAATTGACTTGACATTTTTACAATATTCGGCGTGTCAGGTTCCAAGTGAGTTGTTTGCTCCTCACTGTTTGGATCATTATCACTTTCAAACTCGACAGTACCATTTCTTTTTCTTATAGATCGAACTATATCTTTATTTGGTTTATCAATCGAATCTGTTTCGATGATATTTGGCTGAGGAGTGTTTTCAGGTTTCTCATACTTATTGGTTGTAAGCTGTTCCAAATCCTGTTCAGGAGATTTACCTTCTGTAATAGCCACTTCAGTTTCTTTTACATCAGGCTGAACATATGTTTCTTGTAGGTTATAAGATGATCTCTCTTCAAAATCTGGCACACCAAGCGTTTCTCCAAGTTCGTCTCTATTTCGAGCTAATTTATCAATTGGGTCTTGAACAATTAAATTATCAGTAGCCTCCAATCTAGGTGTACCAAAAGCGGGTGGTAGTCGATCTCTAGCTACTAGTCCCATAGCATTGCGGCCTACCTCAGTTTTTATAGTGCCTATAGAGGCAGTAGGGGCTTCTACAATTACAACTGCTTTATCTTTCATGAAATCACCATTTTCATTGAAGTTGGGTGTATTTGACGACCCTGAATCGTCTCTTGATAGAGGGAGAAACCCATCATCACCCATAGGATCTCCCCCGCCAACTACCATAGCCGTCTCTTTGTCAAGTGACTCAACTGCTCCTACAGCAACCAGATCTTCCCCTACCGTTGAACCGTTTTCAGCTGTTCCAGTATCAAGAGTCACAGTATCTTTCGATATATTCTTGTCCGGGTTACCAAGTGCCTGAAGCGTAGACGGCACAACACTAGTAGTTGCATCATCCCCTTCTGCTCTTTCTGTAGTGCCGGGTTCAAGTTTCGGTACTTGCTGCTCCGTAGGAGTCGTTGCAGGCTTAGTCCAATGGGTCGGCTCATCATGATTCAGCTGCGAGTAATCAGTCACTGTAACAAAATTATTTAAAAAATAAATTATTATTCTGTAGTACCAGTTGAATTATATTGTAGGATATAAAAATGTTATCACACATTTATAATGCAAATTCTATTTGTTTAATTGAAATAATGTGTGTTATTGTAATGTTTAATGAAACGGGGGGAAAAAATCAAAATAATTTAGGGGCTTTTAACAGCTTTTGTAAAAATAACCTGCTTTTATTATCTACGAAGGTTAGGGGAGAAGAACTGCTGCATATATTTTATTTTACTCATGACATTTGACAAAAATAAAAAAATAATAATTAATATAAAAATTCCATTTTTCAAAACTGGCCTTATTTTCAATTTTTTTTTTTTTTTTTTTTTTTTTTTTTTTTTTTTTTTTTTTTTTTTTTTTTTTTTTTTTTTTTTTTTT
>KZ651790.1:305096-316749 GCA_001010745.2 Gerris buenoi
TTATTTACGAATATGTTTTGAAATTTAATGCTAGAGTTAATTTCCTTTATAGAATCAAGAAATTTAATGTCGGTTATGAAACTTTATGAAAAGTGTAGGCTTAAAACTAAACAGAATAATCTAACTTGAATTGTAATGAAAGGAAGTTTAAGAACCTTTGTTAATTCAGTCAAAGTTTACATTTTAATCTATCAATATTTGAGTGCAGTGTGAAAGTAGTATTTATTATTTTTCGGTAAATAAACAATTGTTTTATAAAATCAATTAAACACGAAGAAGAGGCGTAACAAAATTGAACTGATAGTAGGCCGTCACACATAGGCAATGGACATATATTGTACAATATACCCCAGTTATTTTATTAATACAAGGTTAAGCAATACATACTAAGGAGTGCCACAATCTCTTTAAGTTAATTGCGTTAATCTCTAGTACCATGGGAAATAATGATTGCTTAGTTTTAGATACTTACTGGGTAACGGTGACGCCAGAATACTTGGTGCCACGAAGAGCATGAAAAGGGCCCAGTGGCCCGTAGCTCTTGTTACGACCCACATGTCCCCGCTTTTTCCTGAAACATTAAAAATTATAAAATAAATTAAACAAGAGAATATGCTAGAAATGTTGGAAACAGAATGAAATAAAAGAAAATCACTTCTTTAGAAGGGCTTAAAAGTGTACCATGGATGTTGTTCATAAGTCAAACCATCATTCAAATTAATTCTTATTGCTAAGCTATGGCAACCACATTTATTCCAATAAATATAATGGTTTGATTTGATTTTTTGATCTTCAAATAGATATAATAACTTAATTTTACTTTTTCTTAAGCCCGTTGCATGGGTTTACCGGCTCGTTTGACATAAAAGAGTGAGTTTCTTTGAACTTTGAAGAAACGGACTTCTTGGATACGTAGGTACATCCCGACAATACTAAAAGTAGTTGAAGACGTAGGTCAAAAGCTCATACCAGTTTTAAAAAATCGAAGTAAATAAAATATAAATAAATTGAACTTAAAAAAAAAATAGTTAAAATTTAAAATTAAAAAAGTATTTAGACCTTTTAGAAATTACACTATTTTCTTTTATAGTGCTAATCCTGAAATATATTGGAAATTATCAGTTATTCATGTTGGGCTAGTAAACAGTGGGATTTAGATAACTACCAATATCTGATAAAAACAACATTAACGTTACATATTAACGATACATTAACCACGTTAACACTTTTGCTTCTGTATTTTCCAGGTATGTGTCTATTTTGTGCTTCACACCTCAGGAAGCAACCACTGTAAACCTGGTTTTAGAGCTGACATTATTTTCCCATGCAATTCAGTTACTGCGAAGTAAACTACGAATTAATATAAAATTCAATTTCTTTTAAACATTTGCTCATAATTCATGCTCTGATAACGCATTCTCTCATAATATTCGTAAGGCAGCAACGAACATTCAAATGATCTCAAAAACTTACACCGAAATAAACACTGAATTTTTCAGGAAACCCAACGAATGTAATTAGAAAATATCGGAAACCAAGCTATGTACTGATTTTTATCGTGAATTCGAGATATAGTGTCAACCATCGTTGGTTTATTAACAACACACAACTAGTACTCACGAGTTTTATAGTCATTATAAAGTTTGTAAAACGTAAGTTTGAAGAGAGTGAAGAGTGATACACTAGGCATTGAAAATATTGTTGAGTAAAATGGAAAATATCAAGGTTTTATGCAATTTCTACTTTTCAATTGCTTGCCGTTTTATCAACACACTCGAGTGGGTACTTCAAATCAAAAATATAGCCTACTGTATTAATCTATTTATTAAAAAAAAAAACAGTCTCTTGTTGCAGTGGAGGAAAAATATGAAAAAAGATCATTATTAAAAATACTCTGCCAATTAGTGTGGTACATAGCTTCCTCGCGTTCTATTTCGTAAAATTTAATGATTTTATGCTTTTAAAGCCAATTAGTATTCAATTAATAAAGTACCTAATAGGAGGAAGGTATGTGCCCCACCAATTGGCAGTCTATTTTGCATATATTATAGTCTCAATTTAGCAAAGTTTAAAGAGCGCAGACGGTTAAAATCAATCTGGGGCTATCTGCGGGCTACCTTCGACGAACTATCAAAATTTCATAAAAATCATATTAGTACAACAAATGTGCGCAAAAGGTTGAAACTTCACGGTTCAAATTAATCTAAGGCTATCTGAAGGCTACTTTCGATAAACTGTAAAAGTTTCATACAAATGACATAAGTAAGTTTGACCCTACAGGTCAGGTGTAAATAAATGTGTGTTTGTGAGCATGAGGAAGAGAAAATAGGCGTAGAAGATTTTCCGAATTGTTTAGATTTTCTACTTGAATTAAAGTATAAATTTAGTGAGTATAAAGTTAAAGAGTGAAGACGGCTGAAATTAATCTGGGGCTATCAAACCATCCGAATTTCATAAAAATCAGATGAGTACTTTAGAAGATATAGGTGTAAAAATATGTATGTTTGTGCGCATGTTGAAGAGAAACAAATGGCCAGAGGGTTGAAACTTATATGGGAACAACAGCAATGAGCTAATTATGACCTACCATCCAAATTTCAATAAAATCGGACGACTTGTTTTTAAGACATGTTGGTTCGCAAAAATTGAGTGACAGACCGACGATTAAATAATTCATGTTTTAAGTAAATAAAAATAAATATACATAACTTTAATTAAATTGTTTTATTTAAGTATAGAGTTCTTTAAGTAATAATAAATTGTTAAAATAAATTTACAGAATAGTAATGGTAGTGATTAAAAAAAAAGAAAAATTAAGGGGAAAAAACAGGAGGAAAATATATCAAAGTGGAAAAGGATGATAAATCTAGAAGAGTTCAAAGTTAAGAGAAGGAAATAGTGAGCAGGGCAATACAAACTTTAGGGCCAAAAGTTATAAAGTTTCGACCACCTTCTAACCTTTCAACCTTCTTTAGGGAAACTTAAGGGCGGGGTTTTCTCTGATTTGTTAGCCTCCCCTCTCACCATTTTCCTCTATACCACCTTTACGCTAAAGGAAAATAACTTGATGCCACCTTAAAAAAAACCTGACAGTAGAAGAAGAGGAAATAAGAAATAGCCCAATCTCCTTTTTTTTAACCGACCTTTAACCATGTTCATACAAAACTTCCAACTCTTAGAAAACCTTTTCTAGTTGATTCTGAAAAAAAAAAGAAACTTCTTCAACATAGCTTTGCGTGTTATTTCGTTTTAACCTTTCGTAACTTTATTTATTTTACGGTTTTTTTTTCTCAAGCGTACATTGTCTTTTTATTAATTAGAAGATGGTGTACGTATAACAAGCCTTCTCCGTTTCATCTAAGGTAAAAACAAAATTCATCAGCCTAATTATATTTTTTAGGGGGAAAAATATTTTATCTCTAAAATAATTAAATCCAACAACTGACGTCCTTTCTTGTTTAAACAAGAAAAGAAGTTGAGGGCACTTTTTTGAAAGAATAAAAGAAAAGAAATCTGGTAATTTATATATTTTTTTTAATGCAACAATACAATCTTTAGCAAAAAGGAAGCTGTTAAAAAGTCTAGCGTAATTATATATCTTTATTTTTACAAATCTTTCTCTTCGCTTTCCTCTTTTTGAAGATATTTTTTTTTTCTTTTTACTTTCCTATTACAAGATGTATTTATTTTTAACTTAATTATTCCAACTTGCAAATTAAGGATAAACTTTATTATTAAGTTGGAAATAATGTTTCACGTTAAATTATATTTCAAATTAATATTTTTTTCAGGATAAACCTTCTTTTTTAAACCTTTCAAAAGTTTATAATTGGTCTATAATTTTATGTATTTTAATTTTGTTGACCGCATTTATAACCGATTCTTTCAAATTAACCTAAATTCATTCAAGATTAAGATCGAAAGCAAGACACCCTAACTTTTTTTTTTACATAAAAACTCTATTAAAAAAATATTTTTTCTTTTGGTCTCTTTAGGTTTAAATAATTTATTTCTTTTCTTCTCCTTCCTTTTTAAAACAGCAATATTTCGCCCTTTATTCGGGGCTTCTTTAGGCTATAAATTTTGAAATTTAACATTTTTTTATATGTTAAATTTTGAACAGTGGTCATAAATTAACCCTTACTTAGTTTGATTAAAGTAACGTTAATTTTAAACAGTTTTTTTGTCTGCCATTTTTATCTGTCTGTCTGCATTAGGTATAGCACGACGGATTCAATGATATTTGAATAACTAATTCTAAGCAGTATAACAATATCGGAGAGAGTACATTATGTTGACGTACATTTGTTTTTGAGTTGCTTTTTCACTAATACACACTAAAGTTATCGAGTTGTCCCGACACTTTTGACTAAACATATAAATATTCATATTATAACTATATAGGTGTAACAGCTTGGTTTTCCGGTGAAATCCAAGTCACGGAGGGGTTTAAGTCCGATGTTTCACTTCTATTACAGAAAGCATCTTCAGTGGTGTTACATCGGGATATTTATTTAAGCAACAACAACACACAATGATGACGAGAGCAAAGGCCAGCTTATTTATACTAGCTTTCTGGAACGTAGATTATACTTGGATGCTTCCAGTAGTGGATCGAGACGTCAAACTTCAACCTCATCGTGATGCGGATTTCACGGGAAAACCAAAAAATTCATAAGCTTTTCATCACGAGTCTACTTGAGGAAGCCTACACACAAATAAAGGTGTAAAACAGATTATTTAATACTACGATCCAATTGACAGGTAATTACTATAGTCAGAGATAAAAGAATCAGAGAATCAAAATATATTATCAGGGTAAAAACAAGATGTATTTTTTGTTAAATATTATTAAAAATACTATTTTAAACTTTTTCATCACCTAATTTTATAATATATTTGTGCTATTTCTTTTTATTCGAAAATTATTACAAAAATAGGTTTATTTGGTTCTATTCGTATATTTCTATTGCTTAATTTAGGATTAGATTCCATTTCGTAAATAAATATCTTTATTTAGTTTTCTCCAATCATTTTAAGACATTAAATTGATTAACTGTAATAGTCAACAATCTAAGAAGAAAAAAAGGTTTCTTTTATTTTATTCTACACTAAATGTCCATTTACTTTTCTCCGAGAATTTCTATTTTAAGAATAAAGGTTTTAACGGCCTTACTTCTATTTCTCTTACTTTCTTTTTTTCCGAAGATATTTTCTTTTTGTCGCTGGCCCTCTTTTCATTTCCACATTTCCCACACTTGCTTCCTCTTTTATCAAATTTCCTTCCTGTACTGCCTTTTTATCCAAGGATTCAATTAGAACGTATGTAGGTTACTGTTGAAAAGACACTTTTAACACGGGCAAGAAAGATTTACGGATAAAGAAGAGTATTTCCAAAGTACGTGCTGAAATATACTTGGGACCTCTTTGGCTGGGGAAAAAAACTGTTCACGAAAAAGGGCGAGTATTTTAGGACCTTCTACTTAAACTTAAGATATAGAGAGACTTCTTACGAGTATATCAGGAACTACAAGTCTTAACTTGAAATAAAAGTCTTTAACAAAAAATTTAAAGACTATAATCTTAAAGATTGTAAAATACAAACCTGATCAAAACGCATGTGAAAATCGAAACACAAAAAAATATCAATCTACAAATTAAATAAAATTTAAAATGTTTGCAAAACTGTTTATTCGAGACCTATATATAGCATCCTCACGTCCTGGACGAATTGGCATACCAGATTTGGATCTGTTTCGATTCCCAATGCGAAGCAATTACTATGTTTCTATGATGTTTAAATGGATAGTTCCATAATAATTTCAAACGTTTGCACAAATTTAATATTTACTGCGTTTCCATGTGTTTAAATACAGATTAGGTAAATCCTGATCTGGGATTTAACAAGATAGGTGTTTCCAACAGTAGTATTGAATCCGTATTCAATACGAAATAAAAAAAACAAAAAAAAAAACACTTTTTCTTGGTTACTTCTGGTAAAGGTTATAAATAATTTTGTAACCTTCACGTTTTATAACATGTTTTTTAATAAATATATTGACAGATTTGACTACAGTTTCTACAGAAATACGCTAGATGCGCTCACACCCACGCTCTGTGCATGTCAGAATCGAGTTCAGGTATTTTCATGTAACTCAATCCAGATACGATCCAAGAATTTAGTGTATCGTATCGGGAACGAAATCGTATTCAATCTGTATTGAATCTAGGTTTTCATGGACACTTTGGATCTAAAAACTGTATTCAATCCCTATGAAGTAAACCATCCAAATTTCTTTAAATTTGGATAAGTACTTTTTAAAGATATAGTTTTTATAAAAACAAGTTTGAGCACACGCGTAACAAAGCAAGACCAGAGAGTTGAAATTAATAAGGGACAAACAATGGGTTAATTATCACCTACCATCCAAATTTTATTAAAATAGGTCAGTTAGTTTTTAAGATAAAGAGGTTTCTCAAAAATGTTAACGGAGTCTTAACCAGGCAGGAGGCCCAAAGTGTTTTCTGATGTCTAAAACAGATTCCTAGTTTAGGAGTTTTTGAAATTGGAGACATGAACACACCTGCGTGAGTATTTTCCTGTTTCTATATAGTAATTCTCTCTATTGTAATGCTAAAAACCAAAGTGACATTTTATTAGTATCAAGCAGGGTTTTATTATATTTTCACAAAGAAAGAGTAAACTACCATTTAGAAAAGTGTCAAAGTAATTTTTTCCAAATGATTTGGGATTTGGTTAACTAATGTATTTACACGAAAATCTTATAATAAATGCAGCTCACAATAAAAATATTTCACTCTCCAGAATGGCCAAAATGCTTTCGTTATCATCGGTAAGCTCGGAAGCAAAAATAAAAATACTATTATCTAAAATAATATCTATTGCTTCCGAGCCTAGCAAAGGTAGTGGGAGCATTATGATCATCTGAAGAGCGAACCAGTTTTGTTGTGAGCTGCATTTATTGTTAGATTTTCGTGTAAATACGTTAGTTAACCAAATCCCATCTCATTTGGAAAAAGACACTGATTCTTTTCTAAATGGTAGTTTACTCTTTTCTTGTGAAAATAAAATAAAATGTCACTTTGGATTTTAGCATTACAATATAGGAATTACTATATAGGAACAGGAAATTACTCACGCAGGTGTGTTTTATCCTTTAAGTGGTGTAATAAAAAATCATATCACATTCTCTAAGGGTTTAAGTACTGCAAGAAAAATAAGAAAGGAAAAGAAGAAAGTTTAGTAAAGTAGAGAAAGATGTAGAATGATGTAAGAATGAAGACTGATATCAGACAGACAGTATCCCTGGAGGGCTTGATTTTGACGTCTTTTTTTACCGGGATCTGAACACACGGGATCCTTAAATCCCTCGCAGCTCTACGCCCTTCTATTCTAACATCTTCATATATTTCAGAAAATGATTTATGGGATTCTGACATCTTTAGGGAGGGTGAAATACGCGGTGAAATATTCTTCTTCCCTGCCCTACTACACTATATTTTCTTTTTTCGCAGGTGGAATCTTTTCTGGCGTGTATTGATGATTCCAACAATTCATAATATCGTTATATCTTTCATCTCTCAGGGAAAAAAGGGTTTCATCTAAAAACGGGCATAATGGTGAGTCTAAATTATATAACTGGAGGTCGTAAGAGGGTTGAATCAATAGTTTGTTTTCTTTAAGGTTTTCTAATCTATCTTTATATTTTCCCTAATATAAATTAATAGATGTTATATAAACCTGAAATTCTAACAGAATGAATGAATAATATTTTGTTTCCAAGCTTATACCGAAAGTAACTATACGATAGTTATAAGAACGAAAATATTTTATGTCTCCGATTTCAAAAATATAAAGACATAAATCCGTTTCAGACACCAGGAAACTTTTTGGTTTCGCGTGTCTGTGTGTCGCTCAATTTTTGCGGAGAAATGGTACTTCATAATTAGCCCACTGTTGGTCCCCAAAAAGTTTCAACCTTCGATGCTCATATGTTTCTCTTCCACATGCGTATAAACATATGCACATTGTTGCTGTTTGGTCTTAAGGAAAAAATTACACGCTTCTTTTTGCCATATTTCGACCCCTCATTAATTAATAAAACCAGTACTTTACTATGCAAAACAGACTACCTTATATGTATATTTATTTACACCTATATCTTTTAATTAAATAAATTTGACAAAAATGGTTTTAAAGGCATAAAACTATTTAAGTATACGAAATAGGAAGTCATATGCGCGCACTAATAGGCAGACTATATTAATTTTTTTAAAAAATTAGCTTCGAATTTAACTATACGTATGCCATTTCTTTTAACCATCAATACTAAGTTTGCTGATGCCTTAAGTTGAAATTTAATAATACTACTTCAAGATTTCATGAATTTTAAGACTACAATTATGTTTGGGTTCTTCTTTTATAAATGACCATCGCCATTTTCGAACCATAATAATACAATACAGTTAATACTCCTGCAGACGCTTGATAAAGATATTTGCGATCATAATAATACGGTTATATAGTCTCTGTACAAAGCTCTACCCTATATTATGATATCAGCACTTCATTATAATAAATATGAGTAATGATTAGAAGGCAAACGCCCAATAAGGCACTTTATACGCTGCTGACTATTACAGGAATATGATGGTATGGTAGTCAACGACTAGTTTATCAATAGAAAGGATTATAAACACGTGGGTATGGTTTGTAAATGTAATCATTTATACTTCATACGTATGTAATATGTATGTCATACGTGTAAATGTAGCTGTCACCTGGAATATTAAGTACCTTGATATGCTTACGTAGATTATTGGCATTCTACCTAAAACCTACGTTAGCGATAGCTATAAAGGATATCAGCTAATCCAAAGTGTCATATCTTAGAGGGGTTACATCTAATACATATGAAACGTGCCTTGGTTTCAATGCTGCAGAATATTATAGCAGGATTAAACGTGTTTATGCCTGTTTGTCCTCATCCAGGGTTAGATTTGCATGCGACATATTCCAAGCGGAGTCGTCATGTTCATGGAAATGTGACACGACTATTCCTTGTCTATACTAAACACATATTGACATTACCTAATTATAACATACTACATTTTTTAACAGACGTCTTTTTATGATTTAACAAAAATAGGATATCAATTTATCCCTTGAAACAATAGTTAAAGTTATCATAATTAAGAAATATAAACCACCAATGTACGTGTGGTTAAAGGGAACTGTAATAATATACTGCTAATCAGCATTAAAAAAAAATCCTAGCTCTAAATATCAGTATTAATTAAGACTTCATTAATGTTTTATTTTTTTATATATTTATTAACTGTTAGTTGTTGTTTTAATGTATTTTTTATGATTTTATTTGTTCCAACAGGTGTTTTAGATGTTCGAGGGTTAGCAGGTGATCAGATGGGAGGGGTGCTGAACTGGGGTTGGCAGGCCTTTAATACAACATCAACTGACTCTAGGTGGCAATTCTAGTTGGCAGTGCAAGGGGGAAAAGCCTCCGGATGATTTAGTGGTCTGGCCGAAGCTTTAATAATTAACGCACAAGGGCCTTTCTCTTCCTTAATGGATGCTATTACAGCTTCTCATCCCACGAAAACTGCACCTGATCAAATGTCAGAAGGGGAGAATTTGCAGGGTCGTGAAAATCCTTAACTTGTTCATCATGTATAAGAGATTCTGTCCACGTTTCCTTCTAAACGCTGATGTTGACAGTTCAGGTTTCAAATATCCTAATAGCGATCATAATTCGAGCGTAAGTCTAGCGAAACTAAATATTTACAACAACAGTCAAAATGAATAAGTTAACAAAAAAATTAAACCAATTTAATGCATGTACAAACATTAATGATTTGTCGATATTTTTTTACGATATAAATAAGAATATTATTTAGTCTAAATGCTGTGTTAGGAGATAAACAAATTAGCAAATAAACTTATCTAAGCAATAAATAAATTGCAACAAGTTAATTAGTTCATATTTTATCCTTCTGTTTTCAATAATTACGGGCATGTCGGAATCGCCACATCGCAGCATTTGTCACGATTTATAACGAGTTTGGGGTTGAGAATACATCTAGATTATCTAGAGGAAACTGTTTTTACTAATTGGGATAATCCTGAGCTTTTGAAGCCCAGAAAATGTTTCAAAAAAATTGAGACTAATTTATCTGGCAACTAATCAAGAGTTAAAAAAATCGGTTAGACAAATCGAACGCAATTTCTCAAAACTTCTCAAAACGCCATTTTTTATTGCTGTGGACCGAAGAAGCTATTTTTTGGCAGATGTTTATATCTAAAATTCATTTCCCGATTTCGCCATGATCGATTTTTTTTTAATGATTCTAATAAAAATTATCAAATTTGATCGAAATCATCCAAGTAGTTTAGGTTTGATGTGTCTGAGAAGACTACAGACGGACGTTTTAGACTTTCGAAACCACTTTTTTGGACTCAAGTTACCTTCTAACGTGTAAATTCAAGCCATTTCTCATTATTAATACTGCGAATATGAGAGAGGATGCAACCAAACTTTACCACACCTTACTACCTTACTTAGTGAAATGGGAAGATCAAAGGGTGATATTGAAATAGAAATGTTATACAACTCATACTCATAACAGACTCAAAAAGACTCCTTTGTGTTTTACCGCCTTCTAATTTTGTGTCTCAAAATTGTTAGAGAAAAAGTGCCCCTAACTTCATAGTTTCTGTAAAAAACAATTTACATAGTACGTACTATATTCATAGTACGTATTTTTAGTATTAAAGCATTTCCAAATAACATTTTTTGAAAAGGGTGAAAACAGAAAGGATCAAATAAGACCATTGACACTAATAGCTTCTTTCTGCAACTAGCTTTATGCAATTCTTATTTTTGCTGAAATTGCTATTATCTTCGTTTTCACTTAAATTATATCAGCCGCCTCTTTTTAACATGAAAAGAATTGGGTAAAAAAAGTTAGTTTTTCATATTTTTCTTTAAGATTTCGATATTCATATTCCTCTCTCTTTTACTTGTAGTATGAATTTATCCCTAGTTCTTCCACTTTTATTCTTGTTTTTGATCCAGAAGCTTTTCCATTAAGCTTTGAGCCAAATCCTTCTTTTTTTCCAGGGCCTTTTCCATTATTCCGCATTATGGAAAAAAGGTTATGTGAAAAAAAAGGTTGGAAAAAAGAGTAAAAAAAAAAAAAAAAAAATTGGATATCCAATAGGGGGAAAAGACTTTTTTTCTCCTCTGCACCTCCATTGGTTTTTATACGAGGTGAGTGTTTTGTGCATATATATATGCTCGGACCTTTTCAGCGCTTTCATAATACCTTCTTATTCCAATCTACAATCTCCATAATACTGTAGAATCCTGAAGAGATAACATAAGAAAAATCTTGAAGAACTAAAGGGCAAAAAATAAAATAATAATAAAAGGGAAAGCATAGATAGTAAAAGACAGCATCAGAATCCTAGAGGTTCTTATCATTGCAAGAAATAGGTATTACAGTCCTTATGCAGCTATTTATTTTGAAGAGTTATCATTGCCTAGCTCAAATAGAACCTTCTTGAAATATAATATAGGATATGCATATATGCACCACACATATTATATATATA
>KZ651791.1:7648-25024 GCA_001010745.2 Gerris buenoi
CTACAGTCTATAAGATTAGAGTTGGCACAATCAAAAGGCGGGAAAATTTTGAGGGAAACGATTTTATTGGTCCCCCATGTTGAATGCAACTTCAGAAAAAAATGCTCTACTCTACCCCTGTTCCACAAAAAAAATATAACATGGCAACACCGATTTTCCATTTTTATAACCCCAAAACTACCTCCACATTTGTTTTTTCCCGCCTTCGATTGTGCCAACTCTAATCTTATAGACTGTAATGTTAAATTACTTTCATAAAATTATTTAAATTGTTCTTTGGAAGAAAAATATAAAGAAATAAATTGGAATACGCTCCTTCTAATCTTACTTTATTATCGAACATTGTTATAAGTAAACATAAAATTCTGTATGCACCAGTGTTACAGAATGCTTATAAAAGTAAGAAATGTAGACCCCAATTCATATTTAAAATTAATTACAAAAACCACCTTCTTTTTACTTTTACTTACCTTTAAAGGAAAAGTATTGTTTTTACCGAAAAAAAATCCACAGTCGAGATTTTAACGTAATTATTCGTTTTGACGGTCCGGAACCGGAAAATCATAAATTTGTGACGTTATTAACCCATTTTGCTGCGGCAGAAAAAATTTGCACAGCATTTACGAAAGGTTGAGAGGATGCGAGAATTAATTTTATGAATTTTGGTTTTTTCTAGATAGCTGCTGAGTATAGTTTCAACTTGGATGATTATTATTATTTGACTTAACCCCATTTATACTAATTACTACAGAGTTTCTAATTTCAGTATTTTATACTCAACGAATCAAAATTTGACCTGAATATCCATTAATATAAAATTAAGGATATTATTTCGATTTCAAGCAAAATTTGGCATAAGATCCTTATAGATGTGATTTGCAATGATAAAATGGTTCTCGGATGCCACTTAAGGTAAACCTATCTGAAATCTGAAAAGGTACAACCTTCCTATAGGTAACAAATTCAGAGCAATATATTATGTGAATTAGTGTGTTTTGACTGAGCTACTTTCAACTATTTATTTATTTATTTTTTTTTAAAGTATATGTAAAATAATTTCATACTCAAATGTTTTAAACCCCAAAATCATTGATTTAATCATAAATTGTCAATCGTGTTCATTGAGTTTTATTCATTGTCAAAAATAATGTTTTGTAGCTGTAGTTTCATTACCTGAGCGCATGGCAATGCGCAAGGCTAAGTAAGTATTTTGGGAGGGGCCTTCGCTCTAGATCACAATATCTACTGAAGGCCCTCACCAAGAAATCAAATAATTATAATAAAAATATTTACATGGTTATATTATGGTGGAAATAAACATATATTTATTTATTTATTGTAAAATCATGAAATTTCTTATTCTTTAGACTTATAGACCAGCATTGGGTCTGGAAGTTGGCTGGTTTTTTGGTGTTTTTTCTCACAGGTGGTGGGAAAATTTCTTTTTTAAACAATTTGAATTAGGTATCATATTAAAATCAAAAGTTTGAGTGATCGATCTTTACAAAATATAATCATCGTATATGAATAAGTTTTAAATTATACGATCACATATTTTATTTATTTTGATTTTTCCATATTTCTCTTTAAAAAAAATATGGATATTATTGATTTTATGTTGGGGTCGTCTAAGTTTTGCGGTGTCCTAGTCCAAAAGCGATGTACTTATAATAAATAGCACTAATTGTTATTCTGTATTAGTACTGCCTTCTAGTTTCTTATCTTTAAAATCCTTCTACCTCTAGATCCCATTTTCCTTCGCCTCAACCCATTTTTTTTCTTTTTCGTAAAAATTCCGACCACGTCTTTATGAAACTCACAAAACATCCTTATACCCTTATAATATTAAATACATATTTTTTTCTGAAAGATCGAAGAATGGACAATATTTACTAATCGATTCTAGTTTAAATAGAATCAGAAGTAGTTTATTTTATATTGCAATTTATTATTTCTTGAAGTGTTAAGTTTATGAATGTACTCCTACATATTGATTTATTATCTCTATACCGTAAAATGATCTGATTAACACTAAACACCAGTGCAGATTTTTTTTAAAAATATTATTTCATGAAATTTAAAATATTAAAACATTGATATTTGCATATATGGTTTTGGGAACATAGTATATTATTTTGTTTTTAATACCATACCTCAACTGCTAATGCTAGCTACACGCCGAACTCATGCCATCGACTAAATATGGTTGTATGAAGCCGGGCATTCTCGTTGCCATATACTTGATAGGTATACCGCTATGTGGAAATCATAAACGTTTACCAATCAAGTATATCACAGCGTGTATAGCCAACATGTGTACCTGTTAGGTGTATCGTAACGTGCATAGCCAACAGGTATACCGCAACGTGCATGGTCATCAGGTATACCGCAACATGCATGGCCAACAGGTATGCCGCAATGTGCATGGTCAACAGGTATACCGCAAAGTGCATGGCCAATTGGTAAACCGCAACGTGTACGGTCGGCTTAAGCCCTTTTTTATTAAGAATATTTTATTGAGATAGTCAAATACAACATACAACAATGGTTATATTAATTCATCCCACCACTAGAGGGTAAACCCTGAGCTGTAGTTCTCTTCTTGGGGATCTCTTCTTTTCCTAAATCAATAAGTAATTTACTTGATTTTTTCTTTTCTTTTTCCTTATTTTTCCAAATATAAAAATGAAAAAAAATAAAATAAAGAAAAACAAATAATACAAACGTATACTCTTGCTGAAGAATAAATTAGAAAATATACAAATAAATGAAAGACTATTTATAAATTATTAGAAAATAATTGGAATGACTTTGGCAGGCTAAGCCTTCCACTCCACAGGCTATTGAGGCCCGGGTTATTTATTAAAAGATATAAATATATATATATATTTATACAGGGTGTCCCAGCTAAGATGGAACAGCGACTCTAGANAATGGCGTCCGCTTATTTCTGCTGGTTTCCCCCCTCTTTAAAATACAGAGCCAGTGAAGCTGCCATTTGGTAAAAGCACGAAACACCACTTGTCCGATATAACCCGCTGTCCGATAATACCCGACCTTCCCCTATATATATTTATACAGGGTGTCCCAGCTACGATGGAACAGCGACTCTAGAACCATGATAGATAGAAAGATTTTTCAGGGTTCGATAATGCCTAAAAACGCGCTTTCAGAACATATGCTGAACATTTTTTGTGTTCAGCAGAAGTGTGTGCAATTAACATTTTTTAAAAAAAGGTGAATAGATGCCATCTTTTTAAGACTGGGTCTGGATTCTATGGCAAAAAAAAAGAATTTTTTACTCCTGGAAATTTTTTACTCTGAGCATTAGTTTGCCTTCAGGAGAGCCTTCTATTATACAATTGAAACTCTCCATTTTACAGCTTAACTAATGGATTTAGGAAAATAATTCAAGAGACAAAAAATTCTTATTTTTAGACATAGAATCTAGATCCATTTTTAAAAATATGCATTATTGATATTTTTTTCACTTTATGGGCCCTGCTGAACACCTATTTTTTGGGCAAAAACAGTTACATATAAAGGAAGGATTCTATGACTAAAAATAAGAATTTTTTGTCTCTTGAATTATTTTCCTAAATCCATTAGTTAAGCTGTTAAATGGACTTAAAGACTCAATTTTAGCACGTTCAGGGCTCTCAGACGGCAAACTAATGCTCGGAACAAAACATTTTCAAGAGTAACAAATTCTTATTTTTAGCCATAAAATCTAGATCCAGTCTTAAAAAGTTGGCTTCCTATTCACTTTTTTTAAAATGTATTGCACACACTTTTGCTGAAGTCAGAAAATTTTGAGCATATGTTCTAGAATCTAGAAGAGCCTTTTTAGCCATTATTGAACCCTGAAAACCGCATCTTTCTATCTATCATGGTTCCGGAGATATTTCGCTGTTCCATATTAGCTGGGACACCCTGTTCATACATACATGTTGTAAAATAACTTAACTTCGGGATATGGGTAGACATGCAAAAATAAAATTCGTATGCATTATAGGTGAATCCTATGCATATTTACCCTGATATCCGACATTTTCTATTTCTTATAATATATTTGTTACCTCTGAATTCAATCATTCAATTTTTTTTTTGAAACTCAGTATATTTATTTATCTAGGTAAGACAGTTTAAAGAAAATTAGCTTAATGCAATTTTTTTGTTATTGAAGTAATAAAAAACTGTTTTGTGTTTTCTCCGGATTGTTGTCTGTAACTTGATTTTTTCTTTTTTTCAGACTGCGACATTTTTCAAGTTCAGATGTCGAAATTGGAGTTGCAGCCTCCACCTCTAGGTAGAGGTTACAAGTCGTCTTTGGACAACTCTACAACGTTATTCTATGGTTACGTTCATATGGTCCTTAATTGCATACAGCCTTCAGAAATACCTGTTCGTAAGTAAATTAAATCAGCATATTATATTTTTTTAACTGCTTACCTTTAAGCAATCTTTTTCCTTTTCTAAAGTTAGTTAATGGTACTAGAAGAGTAATCCTGACTAACCTAAACAAGATAATTAAATATTCTTGTAGTCCATGTGAGTTTGACGCCTCTGTTCTAACTCCTTACTTTATGCTTATGCCTATTTAACATAGAAGGGGTAAATGAAATATAGTGAATAAAAATTGTGGCTAGAACATTGGTTATATCTGATGGTATTAAAAATTGATCGTGAGAGACAACTTACCTAACTATATCAGTTATCAAACATTGATTAATTATCAATTCAAACATTAAATTATTAACATTATGCAAGCAAAGATGTCATTGTATTTATGCAAGCAAATATGTCATTGTATTTATGCAAGCAAAGATGTCATGTATTTAATTAATTCAATGTACATAATTTCTGTGTTAACATCACTAAGAGGTTTAAGCCATAGCTGAAAACCATATTTAATGTCAGTAACTCCAGTAAATTTGCTAATAATAATAAAGTAAAGTAATAATAATAAAGCTAATCTATCATTAAAATAAAGGGTAATTTTTTCCCCTGGTTATAGTGAAACTACTATTAGAAATCGTGTACATGGTTAAAAAAAAGTTATAATAAAATAAATAAAGAGAATCCATTATTTATTCATTTATAACCAAAACTGGTAAACGTAGTTTAAGAGCCATACAAATAAATCTATACTGGTTTTATCCAATTTCATCATACCATAAATATCCATTTGCCATTTCATGAATTTATTTCTAAGAAAAAACAAAACATAAAACTATAACGCTTAAATTGAAAAAAAAATCAGAGGTATTGTTAAATTTACTTTCACTCCTTATCAGCAAATTTCTTTCTCTATAATAGTATTCTAAGAAACAAAGCGGTACAAATCCTCTATTAAAAAGTGGACTACTGTTAATAACTAGTTCCATGGAACATTGTAATTAATATTTACGTGATATTAATATTAACAGGAGATATTAGAGGGTGGTTAATTAACCTCTGATAGCTATCATGAGCTAGAGATCAACCACTCAAAGCTAATTAATTTCACGTGAAACGACCATAAATAGTTTTTATCCGCTCTATAGGTAATCCTAATTTAATTAGGTAATGTTAAATTTTATTACTCAGTCAAATAGTTTGAATATTGTTTGCGATTGTGGCTAACTTGAAAGGTCTATCTTAAGTATTCGCCATAAAGGTATAAATTTAGATCACTCTGATTCCGAAAGGTAAGAGGTGAGGTCAAATTTATCGAAATACAGAAGAAACAAGGATAGAGATAGCTTTCATCCTGTATTAAAATATCCTGATAATAAAGGTTCTCTAGTCTTGTTCTAAATGTATTTCTATTATAAATTGAAACAAATTACTTAAAAGACGTAAAGAAAAGTAGCATTTAGCAACTTGCTACGTGGTAAGACTAATTGACTTAGCCGAACTAAAAGGTCCTTAAGCCTAAAATGCCTTTCTTAAACCTTTTACCAGAAAAATATAGTTTTGACATTTTTATGTTTTGGATGTGGTACATAACTTGAAAAGCGTTTCTAAAAAACGATACCCGGTGCATCAAGGAGTTAGAAAGATATAGGAGGTGTGCACAGTTTTTTAGTTTGACCTTGACGGATTTCATTTCGAATGGTATGGTCACCATAAACCTACCAATGGAGTATGAGGCTGCTTGAAATATCCTGATTATAAAGGGTTTCTATGTTTTTTAAATTCGGCCCACATGGAATTCCTTCACTATAAAGATAAGAATAAGGAGGGGAATTAGCAAAGGGATTAGAAATGGTAGATCATAATGCAAAAACTTGCTCGAAATTTGGTCGCAGTAAGGGCTGATTCCCCAACATAGCATTGTTATCAATAGTATGTAAACCAACTGAAACCTAGGTCTGAACTTCGAAATCTGGTGTTCGAATACGAGAGACAAAGAAAGTGGCCAAATCCCGTCCAGTTCATTTTATGTAACTGCTGTTCAGTGGCGATCATGGTTCAAAAGTTCTGGGGGGGGCTAAAGCCCCCCCCCATGTTTTGTGGGTTTAGTATACATTTTAATGTAGCAGGAAGCAACAGATTTGTATATTATATCTTGTTGCAGTCCTATCTGGTGGCAATCCTATGCAGTGGCATCCAGTGTCAAGGTCTAGGGGAGGGGGGGGGGCACATTCTATGTCAGTTTAGATTGGGAAGGGAAGGGGGGAAGCATTCGTAGTGGTAACAAGAAAAGAAAACTACTTATTTCAACAAATCAGCTAAGCCCCCTCTGCCCCCCCCCCCCCTAGGATCGCCACTGCTGCTGTTTAACGTATAAATAATGAGCATTGGATTCACCAAATAAAATGAAATCTTTGCCTGCATATTGTTAATTATTTAATGTTTGAATTGATAATGTCAATATTATATTATAATAACTGATTTAGTTAGATATAAGTTGTCTCTCATGATCTACTTTTAGTACTATCAGATGTAACAAATGTTTTAGCGACCATTTTTATTCAATATGTTTCATTTACCCCTTCTAAGTTCTATCGACATGTAGAAGTAAGGAATTCGTAAAAAGAAACGAACACTACGCAACGCAAGTTATAGTAAGCTAGGTTTTTTTGCTAAGCCGTAAAAAAAAAAAAAAAAATTAATCTTTCTTTTTAGTCATCAGTCGTCACCTTAACTTGTCTCCGAGACGTAAGGTTGGTGGTGACCATACCATTCGAAATGAAAACCGTCTAAAACTAGATTCTTCTCGTAAAAGGTTTAAGAAACCCCTTTTAGGCTTAGGGACCTTTTAGTTAGGCTAAGTCAAGTATTCTCACCTCGTAGCAAGTTGCTAAAAGCTACCTTTCTCTACGTCTTTTAAGAACTTTTTTTCAATTTATAATAGAAATACCTTTAGGGCAAAATACGTATAAAAATTGTGCGGCGACGAATGCTAGATATTCCTAGATATTGTTCACCCAATAATCCGTAAACCGTCCATTGTACGTAAGAAAAATAATGAGACTTTTTTGGAAAATTTTGTTATCTTTAATCCGCCATATGTTTTTAGAACGTCGAAGTGATAAAAAAAAAAAAAAAAAAAAAAAAAAAAAAAAAAAAAAAAAAAATTGAAGCTACAAATTTTATAAAACAGAAAACATAGAATGACCGGACGATAAGTAATAATAATAAGTAAGTTAGACTTTTTCGAAGAAGACAATTTAGCAAGATTTTTTTTAAATAAGTTTTTACGATCTCGATGATATCCTTAGGTTTTCTTGAACAATATCCCTTTATTAGGGATGCCATTGAGTAATGATTAATCAGAAGCCTAATTTCTCGATTAAATGCACTAAATTAAGTTAACATGACTCAAAGATTAATTTTAAATCATAACATTATCGACTCGCAGTTTTAATGAGTATAATTAACTATTCCATTCAATTATACTTTTTTACAGAGTAATTAGGGCTTTTTTTTGTAAAGTGTGTATATTATTCGAAACAAAAGAGGTAATATTAATTTATTATTTTAGAAAGCCTAATTAATAATACCAAAAGATCTCTAAAGGCTTCCCTTTTCAAATAATGACGCAATATTGATCGTCGCTCTTATCTTGTATTTATTTATATATTGAAGTTTTTATCTTTAAAAAAACTAAAATAAATAAAAAAAAGACAGACTTTTCATTGTCTAAATTATCTATCTCTTGGTGTTTCCCCAAGGTCTTTGAAAAGCCATTAAATCCACTCAGGTTATCGTGTTATCCCTTCACTAACTACATTGTTCTCTTCGGTAGACCTCATTCCCATCATCCTCAAGGACTCAACAGAGTAAAAAAAAGAAAAAAAAAATAGTAAAAACACCAAAAAATTGAAGTCAGAGATAACAAAAAAGAATTGGGCGAAAAAAAATTGATAGGAGCGTTAAAAATTCAATGGTTTTTATTCAGCGAGGACTAATAATTCATTTCTACCCTTGGGAACGATTTCCTCTTTTAGAGTGGCTAGAAAATTTCTTACCCCATCCGCATCTTATGCTTTCAAATATTGGTTCTATAAAAAAAAATATAGCAACGAGGCGTTGACTTGGAAAATATCCGTCTTAACGTTTTGCTTTTATAGCTGAACTAAGAACAATTTAATATTTATGTTAAAATGAAGACATCGAAATAAAAAGTAAGACTATAAGTACTGTAAATGTTATTAGTTAATTAATTTATTCGTATGATCATTTTAAATGATTCTCCATGAATCGGCATTCATTGAAGAGACATCTTATATAAATATAATCGAGTAGTGTTCCGACAACGGCGACGGCGACTCACCTCTTAATGATTTATAACGTTAAAAATTGATGTGCTCTAAGCTGGTTTTGAGCCAGTAACCTCCAGCAGATTAAGCATTAACTCTTCCACTGAGCCATCCCACTGTATTGAATCTCTTAGCATAAATCTTACTATTTAGACAGTAAATATCTATTTAAATATTTTAATTATAACTAATTATCTCTCAGCTCTTTTTTCCAACCATATTTATTCTGCCCGTTTCCACGGGCTTAACGGCTAGTTTAAAAAGAAAATATGTTATTACATATCTTGAAAAAATTTTAATACATTTAAATAAATTAGAAACACTGTCTTCTAATCGGCCTTTGGCCATGACACCCATATTATTCTTTGGATTAGTAAAATCGAAAAGAAGAATTCGCTGTAACAAACTAGAGTTTTTTTAGGCAGACCTAAGCATATAATAATCATTTATTTGTTTTTACGATATCATTTTGGCTTTTTTACAGGTCTTATATTACTTTGCTTTGTAAGTTTCATCGCAAACCGATTTCCCCAATTTTGAACCACTCCCTGTCTTTCAATCATACCCACATTTTATAATAAGGTCCTGACGTCTTTTTTTTTTGTCTTTCGTTGTGTTATACCTTTAAAATACTGAAGCTATGAATTACCGTATTGGGTTGACTAAGCCTGTCCAATATTCGGGCCCACTGGCCCAAATCCGCGACACCAAGTCTTCGGTTTAGCCTGCAAGATTAAATTTAGGAGGGGTAGAGGCGATTTAGAAGTGAAATATGATTTTAATTAAACAGATTCTTTAGTATTTATGCAAGTTAATCGCCATTTTGGCATTTGCTGTATGTATAAAAATAACGATGACATTCAATAAGCATTTAAAATCTAAATCGCGGAATCAACAACCGTTTATTTTGTGGGATAATAAAATACCATTACAAAGTTTAAAAAAATTAAAGTTACTGATTCTTGATTCTCGAGAATGGTAATCCGGTAACAATACCGAACGAGAGTATCATAACTTTCCAAAACCTTTATTTGAGAGGCTCTCACAGAGTGTTCGGTTGTGGCATACTAAAAAATTACATCAGAAGTCAGATTGTCAGGTATATGTTGGCTGTTATTTGATTAAATTAAAATATGAAACCCCCTTATTGAGTTCTATCTAGTTAGATATGCTTTTATATGTAAAAGCAATAGTGTGAGTGTATAAAGTAGAACTTTTTACTAACTTAACAAGTATAAGTATATTGGAGTTGGATCCGTGCTTTAATGAATATTAAGTAGTAAGGCTAAACCGTAAACTAACTAACTCCGCAACACAACAACTTTTAGAAGGCTTAAGCCTCGTCCAGACTGCCGAACCGAACAGAGGAACCGAGCAGAGCATTGGTTTCTGCGCATGCCCAGTCTGAGATTAGGCCTGCCAAAGGGCATGTACAACTAATATGCATGTATAATATGTTATGGGTGACACGGGGTTAGTTTGTCGCTTCATCTGCTATATAATCTTTACAATTGAAGTATGCAACCAGTTAGTCGCCACTTAACATAAGCAGCTACATTATTTTTTTGGCAATGCTGGGTAAACACCGAGAACCAGAAATTGAACCCAAATTCGTAGTCCCAATTCAAGTTGTGATCACGCCCGATACTGCTTAACTTTATTGATAGAAGAGCTTTCCGCTCTCCTTTAAGAGCTACCGAGGCCCAATAAATAAATTTTTGATTTTCAATCTGCAGGGTTGGACTAGCCTATATGGGGCATCATGTATAGAAATGCAAAATCTAGCAAATATAATGCATACATAATTAAAGTGTTTCCTGTATATTGTATATTGATATAAATTGCATTATTTATGTATTCTTTTATCTTTATCTGTATGCAGGTCGATTTTGGGAATCTTGGGCGTATGTATTATGTATCTGTTGTGGATTGCCTGGGCTTCGATGTAGCGTATCTGGGTTTTCAAGAGAGATTTCATACTCTCTTGAAAACCCAGATACGCTACATCGAAGCCCAGGCAATCCACAACAGATACATAATACATACGCCCAAGATTCCCAAAATCGACCTGTATACAGCTGTGTCTCAAAATAGAGGACTGACAATGGAAATTGTATTAAGAGAAAACTTATAAAATTAAGAAGAATCCATAATTATTGGTGTATTTTTTATCAATATTATAGAAAAGACTAAATATATGTGCCAGTTTTTTTAATTTCTATACATGATGCCCCGTATAGGCTAGTTCAACCAGACGTGGTAGCGGCTGACGTGGTATGAGAAGGGGAGTAGTATAGTTATTGAATATGAGAAGGGAAGTAGGATACTACTATCTACTTTCCTTTTCTCGCTGACATTTTAATATACCTACTCTGTTCTGCCTTACAGGCTTTCCTCTTCTCGGACGAATATAATATCACCCTCACTCTGTCTACACAGTTAGTATTATGTCACTCTCACTCAAGCTCTCTTTTAGAGGGATATCTCCAAACGCACTCTACACTCAGTTAAGTATGTCACTCTCACTGAGCTCGTTTGTTTACAAAACTTTTTTAACAATATAGATAGATATTTTTCTATGTGTATCATTATTCTGAGAGTATCGCTTTTAGATGATTTATTTTGATATAATGTTTCCCGTTTGAACTAACGTGTTTGATATTGCTTCTGTATTAATTCTGTCGACTTATTTTTTAACAAATTCTATCGACTTTATCTAATCATGTTTTAAGTATTTTCATGCAGAATATTAAAAATCACAACTTTTATATTCGGGTAAAAGACCAAATTAAGTAAGCTTGTAGAATTATTACAGCTTTTCATTTTGCTATTGAAATTTCTTATTTCGAGGTAACGACAAACTTAAATAACTCTTTTTTCAAAACCTAAAAACTTTAAGAGTTCTTGCTTCGAGGCAACTGCAAGCGTTCTTCTTTCGAACCAACTTTAAATATTGATAGTTCTTGTTTCAAGGCAACTACAAATATTGAGAGTTCTTGTTCCGAGGCAAAAACTCATTTTTTGTCACTTGTCATTACTGTCTACTCCCTAATATATTCATAATCTCTCAAATAGGCTTACCTTTAGTGAGCTAAAAACATTAGTTCTAGCTGTTTGTTTTTAATCAGAAATTCTCAATTAAATCTTTAATCCTTAACTCCTACTTAATTTCGGTTTCCTACCTCCACATTAGATTAACTTTATTATAATGTTTTCGATGGTACTTATTTTCAGTAATTTTCCTAAATTTCTTATCTTTAAGGTTAATATGGAATTATACGTTAATACTGCCAATTATATAAGAAATATACGAGTTTATATATATATTATACATATGTTTGTAATAAATGTGTTTCATATATTTATATTGTTTGCTGTTTTAGAAAGGCACTTAGGAAGTTTGGGATTAGAAATATGAGCAAACATGTTTAGGGAGGGAGGTCCACTAGAGGCAGACCATTATTGTGATTTGTGATATCTGAGCGGTAAATAGGGTGGAGACTTGGCAGCAATTGGTCACTGCTTGATGATGCTGCAGCAATTTTTTTTCTCTCTTTCTTTCTTTTATCCACACCATAAAAGTGAGTTTTTATATACAAAAATGAACATCATTACAGTGTGGTTTCTTTTATTTTATACTTTGTACTCTATCGATAAAAGTCGTTACATTCAGGTTAGAACTATTGGAAATAATTTGTCCGACAAACTTTTGGGTATGACGCATTATTAAATTTGACAAATCGCTGAAGAGATTTCTGATGTCATTTATATATTAGACCCATAGAACCACTCTAAGTCGCAAAACTATGCTTAAATGAATCAATAACCTTAGAAAAAGTGGAAACCTAATGAAAAAGAAACCACCTGGCGTGTGACTTCTTCCTCTGGGAATAGATTAAATCTCGTATTTATGACATCAAAACCAGAAAACTGGATGAACTGGAAGGAATTTGGGTATCCTCAAAGAATTATTGGACGGTGTTCACCTCAAGTTAAAACAAACTTGCATCCGTGTCATTAACAAGATGGTCTTCATATGGGTGACTATATTTAACAAAAAAATATGGCATTAAATTACCTGATATATATATATATATACATATATAAAAATTCACCATAAATATAATTTCTCCCTGGCGGGGAGTTGAACCAGACCTCTCACCCTTTGCCTTTGAAGCATTTTCACAGGAACTAGATTTTCCCGCGAAAACGGCTTATATGATTACATTCGTACTATTTTTCTGAATTTGTATGCCAAATTTCATTAACTACTACTAGGCCGTTAGATTAAGTTTTTCGCTTCTGTTGACTTGAGAGGCAGACTGAAATGTTTATAAAACAACTTTTTGGACTCATGTTTAAAACAATCAAAATCTCAAAATTAAATCTTACGATGTTTTCTTTGTATGTGTATTACGTGTAAGAAAGTAAGAAGAAAGAATATTTGGTTGTTTTTGTTATGTTTGAAGCTGTAAATGAAAAAATAAAATCCGTATTATCTATTTCTTCTGACACTTCATCTTGATTTCTTCTGACACTTCATCTTGATTTCTTCTGACACTTCATCTTGGCTTACTGATCCAGTAACCCAAGGATTTGTATAAATTAGCATATGTTATCAGTTATCACATTTTTCCAAAAGTGATTTTCCAGTTATAAGGAAAGAACCATCATAATCTTCTGCTTCAACTGTAATTTTAATTCTAACTAAAACCTTTAGCTTGTATAATGAGAGTTTGTTTAATGGAAAGACTTCCATTAAGGGGTAAGAATTATGGTTTTAAGAGTTTTTCTTTGCTTACTACTGCCTACTTTCTGTCTAAGAATGTAATTTACTGTGATAATTCTAGAACTAAGGCCAACAAAAACAACTGAAAATTCTTTCAGGAAATCCTTCCGAATTCTTTCTAAAATTCTTGTTTTTATCAACTGGAAAAACATTCCTACTATCTGTAATGCCAATGACTTTTATCAATGGAGAACAAAATTAGACAAAAAAAGGTAAACACATTTATATCCCTCCACTTGTAAACATTCCTATCCTGAGCGGGCGGTAATGTTCCATATTACAGCCCTGGGGCCGGTAATAATGTATGGTTTTTTCATTACAGGGCCGCTAGTAGTTTGAGAAGCGACCGCTTCCTGGCCGGGCCGCGGCGTACAGATAGCGCTAGTAGTTCTCAGTATCAGCTGTTCAATTTGTAAACAATCAATATTTTTATAACTGCGGTTTGTTTTGGTAATGATTTAACCTTAATATGCATTTATTGTTTTTGAAGATTACGGCAAAATAGTTTTTTGTAGTTAGTTTACATGTGGTGGGCGATAAAATAGTGCACGCACCACGAGCAGTAAACGCTATGACAGGCCTTTGGCGTTAAACGCACTCGTGCTTTCAAACTTCGCCCTCGGCCTGTAATAACGCCCATACTGCTCTAGATATAAAATAACTATTAAATAAGCAGTTACCGATTATTATAAACACAAAAATCTTTACCGGTCCTGCTTCAATTTTCGGACTCACTTTTTATGTTCAATTCAGTGTATGACTTTTTGTGTAAAAATCTAACATCAGCAATTTAAACGTTTTATATAACAGGAATATTTTTGGTTTCTTGTCTGCCTGTCAGTCTACCGCTCAATTATTTCGAACCAACATATATCTTGAAAACTACACGTCCGATTTTAATGAATTTTTCATGATAGGTCATAATTAGCTCATTGTTGGTCCCATATAAGTTTCAATCTTCTGCGCTCATTTTTTTTTCTCTTCTACTTGTGCAAAAACATACATTTATCTACATCTATAGCTTCAAAAGTACTTGTCTGATTTACATGAAACGTTTATAGTTTATTTAAAGTAACCCGCTGATGGCCACAGATTAATTTGAATCGTCTGCGCTCTTTAACTTTTGCTAAATTGATACTTTATTTCATGTACATAATCTAAAAAATGTTTGCAGCTTAAAGAAAGAGGGGAAACAATTAAACAAATTAGACAATAATGGCTTGTAAAAGCATAAAATCAATAAAACGTAATAGGATGCGAGGAAGCTATGCCACTCTAATTGGCTGTCTATTTTTATTTCGAGATAATAATAAATCAGATTTTTATGATGGACGGTGAGGTGTAAGAAGCTATAAAACTAAGCCGTTATTTCATCTTTTTTGAGACGTTTCGACTCTTTGAAGAGCCATCTTCAGTCAATTTATTTATGTTTTGGTCAAATCAATATCATACATCTGCCTCCGTAGGAGGGCGTCTTAAGTTTTAATATAAGAAATTGTATTTTAAAATTTTTAAGTTACTTAGTAATACAAAACAAATTCACAGTTTTTCAAATTCAAAGTGGCTAATAAATATCTTTCTAAATTTATATATAAAATAAACATAACAAATTAACAATTCCTAGGAATTGTTTTTGCATTAAAAAAAGTGATATGCCTACCCTTTTTGTATTATAATGAATAGCCTAGCCCTAAGTTTTTGAGCCTTATATACTCAAAAATTTTCCCGGACCCCCTTTCTTCTGTAAATACACCCTGGTTGTTCCTGCATAAACATCAGTGGTACATGGAAAAGTCAAGACATATTAAGTGGTACGCCACCAAAAAAGTTTGGGAACTCCTGATATACACTACTAGATCATATGGTCAAGCAGTAATGATGGCTTACTTTTGTCGATCTGTACATAAAGATATGGAATATCAATATCATGTTAGACAGTGCACTGGAATATATAGTATTTAACATTGAAATCGTAAAATTTTAGTAGGGTTATTTGTATTACGGTTTAACTCTGTAATCTGCAAATCCCATTTAAATTGGACCAATGGCTCTCATTCCATTAGCATTCGTAATCACATAATATGCAGCCGTAGACTGGCATTAATCTGCTGACATACTCGTACGTGTGAAGCCTTAAAACATTTCTTCAAAGCCTTTCAAATAGAATTCACTGTGGTTAAAATATTTCTATCCGTTTAATAGTTATTATTTATTCTACATAAACTACATTATTATATCAGCTTTTTAATAAGATAGTAAAAATGCTAAAATATTTTTAGATCCCGTCCCCATGAGCATTTTGAAATATTAATAATTATAATTTGATCAAATTAAAATAAAATGCTTATGATTGAGTTTTTTGCTTTCGGGAGAGAAATAATCATATTAATTCATTTTAAATTACCCTTATCTCCTTATTATTTTAACTTCTATTGGTCTATAGGGTATTAAAAAACAACTATGTACCATGTTTTGCGCTTACACAGACACAGATTAGTAGACGATCGGACAGATAAAGTAGAATATATGATGCAAGTATAGTGTGTTTGATGAATCTAAACAGAAAACTATTTTATCTACAATTGATACGAAATATTTACATTTTATCTCTGTCAATGCGTAGAGAGTGATTATTTTCCTAATTGTAAACAACAAAACTAAATTGTTGTTTGTTCAATTAAATTTTTTTTCTGTATTTATTTTTAAAATACAACAATCGTAGATAAATACGGTACGCAACTCGTGCGAATACCTGCATTTTGCTTTGCTCGTTTGGTTTTACTACCCTCGCTATCGCGCTCGCATGCAAAATTCTACTTTCCGCACCAGACGCGTAATGTACTAATATGCCTGAAGATTGAAGATGCCACGAGAGGAGGCGAAATATCGAAAAACCTGGTAGTTATTTTTAATTAATACCCTCTAGACCAGTTGAAGTTAAATAGACTGCCAATTAGTGTGGCACATAGCTTCCTCGCATCCTATCTTGTACTTTATTATTATATTAACATTATTGTTATATTACTTTATTATTATATTGTTTATTTTCTATAAACTATTAATAGTTTTAGCGATCTTTAACACTACATAGCGGTGTCACTGTTGGTTTTACTAAAAAATTGTATGTGAAAAAAATGTTTGTCTCATTGAATAGATGAAGTTTGATTTTTTCCCCGGCCTAAAATTACAATTTTAAATTTGAAGTTCACGTTTACGTGAGCGTTACACGTGAACGCTTGGACGGATAACGTTGTCCAACGAACTCGTCCTGAGCATTGGTAAAATGAACATGTCTACCAAATTTAATCTAAATCAGTCTCGAATTGCTCAAGTTATCGTCGGACGTTTCAAAATTCGCGGACACACAGACCCACAGAGAGACAGACAGACAGACACGAGACCAAAAATGTTCCCTGATGTCTGAAACGGATTTCTGTCTTGGAATTTTTAAAATCGGAGACATAAAAGTTTTTTGTTCTCAAAAGTGGACACAAGGCTTCCGTTACCTTCGGTAAGCTCGGAAGAAAAAAATAAATAAACATTCATTTAAAGCTACCATCCCTCCCCCCCCCCTCCTTCGACGTCCTCTTCCGTTACTGAATTATTTTTTCTAGATGAGCAGTGGAGTCACTTGTAGAATAAAGAAAGATGTTTCTCTACTAACCAGTTATCTTCAATGCCGGTGACACAAGTCGAAATGCTTAAAGGTCTATTCACACACATCAGGCACGGCACGGCACCGTCATTGTTTGGAACCCGAACCGTCACCGTCAAGTGTCAGGCAAAATCGGGGCTCCATTCACACCTAACCGGCACCGTTCCGGCATTTTTTTTTTT
>KZ651791.1:42666-53157 GCA_001010745.2 Gerris buenoi
TTTTTTTTTTTTTTTTTTTTTTTTTTTTTTTTTTTTTTTTTTTTTTTTTTTTTTCTTTAAACACTCACCTTGACAACGGCAACAAATTTATTTTATTGAGTGAGATGCCATATTATTAGATGCAAGCTACCATTTAAACATAGATTTAATTCGATAATTAGATACAGAAAATTTATTCATTATTTTTGCTTCCGAGCTTACCGAAGGTAACGGAAGTATTGTGTTCACTTTTGAGAACGAAAAACTTTTGTCTCCGATTTCAAAAATTCCAAGACATAAATTCGTTTCAAACATCAGGGAACATTTTTGGTCTCGTGTCTGTCGGTCTATGTGTCCGCGAATTATGAAACGTGCGTCGATAACTTAAGTAAATTTCGTCCGATTTTGATGAAATTTAGTAGACATGTTCATTTTACCAATCCCCAGGATGAGTTCGTTGGACAAGGTTATCCATCCAAGCGTTCACGAGCAACGCTCGCGTAAACGAGAACTTCAAATTTAAAATTGGAATTATAGGTCGGGAAAAAATCTTACTTTATCTATTCAATGAGAAGAACATTTTTTACAAATGCAATTTTTTAATTAAACCAATAGCGACCCCGCTATGAAGTGTTAAAGATCGCTAAAACTATTATTAGTTTTTACACAATAAACAATATAACAATAATTTTAATGTTAATATAACAGTAAATAAGTACATGATAGGATGCGAGGAAGCTATGAGCCACACTAATTGGCAGTCTATTTTTTGTGTGGTAATGTGTATTTATGTATAATTTTAAACACATATTGTTTCTGTTTTCAATAATTTTGTACCTTGAAGCACGGAACGTCCCATTTAATTTTTTTTTGTTTGAGTATTTCATGGTGTGGAATTTTTCCTTTCTGGGTTTCGATTCATCATAAAATTCAAGCACAAAATTCTTATTATGCTGCCGCTATATTAAATATTAATACAAGGTATGTCTTGTGGGAAATACAGTCGATTACGTCGTCCTGTGATCTTTTCATTCTAATTCCATTGCTATTATTTCATTCTATATTTATATAGAACTTCCCTGTTGGTTATACAATAAGTTATGGTATTAAAATATTTATCTAAGTTTTTTAAACAGAAAACGCTGATATAAAAATTGTATTGTTTTTATCAGCCAATATAATTTTAATTTTTTGGGATGAGTGTAAATATTAAATCTAACCTTATTCTTGTTAATAGAATGTATTTCTAGAGTAAAATAAATAAATAAATTGCCATTTATTGCAACAATAAAATAATAATTTACACTTAATAAAAAATAATATATAAATTCCTTTTAAAAAATCATAAATATAACCAAAATATTTTATAAAAAATCAAAATATCAAATAAAATTAGTCTCTTCTCGCAAATCGGCATTTCGCCGTGGCACCTGAGTAGAGTAACATCCATAAAAAAATAAACCATCATGGTAGTATAATATGGTAATATTACAAACTAGTTTTCTGATTTAGCCGTTCTTGAAAGTCCAACATACCATTGTCGCACCCTTAATGTGCAGTGTTAGCCATTATTTATTGTTCGGTTGTGTGCGAGCAAGATTCCGCGGGGTTGTGGCCTAATAAAAATCGATATCTCAATAACTAATGTGCATATTTAGTTTAGTTAATTTAATTGGTTTTGATTCCACTTTTAAAATGTAATTTGATTCTTTATTCTATTTCATTCTTTTACCCATGCATTCCTAATGTACGCTAGTGTCACCTGATGCCAAAATTTGAGGCCATTTAAGTGGTAATATGCAATTTAAATACATTTTACATAAATAATTACGCAAAAGCAATTGCTTTAAAAGTACCATTGCCACAAAGAAAGTTTATTACGCCAATTTAGAAATGTAGTGTATTTTTGTCGATGTTTTTCTGCCTTCTAGACGGTTTTTTTTTTTTTTTCGCCGGAGCGTATTTTTATCAATTATTTTTCCATTTCCATGAATAATTGTTCGTCTTTATATAGTCTATAAACATCGGAATACATATAATAGAGCTGTACAATTTTTAAGATAATTTATTAAGTACAGTTCTTGATTTTTTTTGCGAACACACAAACAAACGTTTGCTTTTTATATAATAGAAAAATAAATAACTTTTAGTGATAATGATCCTTGTTATTTTATTTTTATAATATAAGTTATAGTTATAAATATTGTTTCCATTTCCATGAATAATTGTTCGTCTTTATATAGTCTATAAACATCGGAATACATATAATAGAGCTGTACAATTTTTAAGATAATTTATTAAGTACAGTTCTTGATTTTTTTTGCGAACACACAAACAAACGTTTGCTTTTTATATAATAGAAAAATAAATAACTTTTAGTGATAATGATCCTTGTTATTTTATTTTTATAATATAAGTTATAGTTATAAATATTGTTGTTTAAAGATATAATTTTCAAACCCTGTATAGCAAAAGAATATTAATAATGTGAAAGTACAATAGTATGTGTATTTTTAGATAGTTTTATTTTAGAAGTATTTTAGTGACCTTGCAGATTAAATATTTTGGAACAAAATTCCTTATGACACGTTCTGGATTCCGGGAGTGAATCCGAAAAAAACGACCAAAATCACCGTCACAAAATAACCGGCACAAAATCACCGTCACGAAATCTACTGATGACAATAACTTGAGTAAATGTTCACCGAGTTAGTTGAAATTTGGTTCACATGTTTATTTTACGAATGCCCTGGCTGAGTTCGTTGGACAACGTTATCCGCGTGAACGCTCCGTCTTAACATTTTTCAAAAATGTTAAGACGGGAAAAAGTGTTATTAAGGAAGCCTGTTACTTGACTTGTTTATTTTTGTTATATGTCAAATGTCACTTATTTCAATCTAACATTCTTTAGCAATCATACTCTTTAACTAACTCATCGTGATTAACTTTTTTCTTATATTCAATACATATTTATTGTAAGATGCTTGCTTTATTGATAAAAATAACACTTTTCTTTTAATTTTGCCTTAACACCGCTAGGTACGAACAGCTAGTTACTTTTAATTTTGTCTCTTTTCTAACTCCACCATGTATAAGGCGTCTTTCAAACTGCAGGCGAGACCGAGCGTGACCAAGCGAGACCGAGTAGAGCGTTTTTGGAACAAAGTTCCTTATGGCACGTTCGGGGCCCGGGAGTGAATCCGAAANAGCTGGATACGTCACTGAGCGTAGTGCAATAGAAGTGGTACCAAATTTATTGAAGCGAGCATCTTACGTTCAACAAACTATACTATATATAGTATACATCCTGTCTATCTGTCTTTAACGTTATGTTACGTGTCCAAAGATTACTTGACTGAGTGTCCGATTTGGTTGAAATGTGGTTGTCATTTTGCTTTTACGAATGCTTAGGCTAAGGTCCGAAGCGTGCATTTAGAGGAATAGTAAGAATTCAGGGTAGCTCCCCCACTTCTGCACCCTCATAGATTACAATATATACTCTCTTTAACTACCAACTCATCACGATTACCTATTTTCCCAATATTTAATACATATTTATTACTATTCGCTCGCTTCAATGATAAAGCCACACGATTGCTTTAGCTGGAATCGGGACTGGTCCTCCATTTTATTTCAAAATAGCCAACTATCAATCAAGAGATTAAATATATGTATTTTAAAATTTTTGTTACATTGGCCTAACTTTCTGTCATAGCAAATTTGTTGGATTATTTTTTTTAGAGGTGTGCTAGTGTCCTGATAATGTTTTCATTAGGACTATATGTTCAAAACGTGGTTAGAGTTTGGAATTTTATTAATCTGAGTTATTTTATATTTTTGTTACAGATTTAATTAAGAGCTACATGAATGGCAGCATATCAGGAACTACATTTTCATTGAAGGTAATATTAATAATACACTAAATAATAATTGCACTTAAGACCTGTTTTCTCTTAATGAAAATTAAAATTTATCAAAATTTTAAATAGTAAGCAATCTATAAACTTAGAATGCACACATTAGGTGATTACATTGCATGATATCTACTATAAACAAACTTCAAATGAAACCTAGCTTTTCAGACTAGACCTGGATTAAATCAAAAAACTAATCTGGTTTTGGTGGAGTTATGCATTGTTATCACGCGATAGTTCTTTTGATAGTCATGCATGACATCGACCATCACATGAACTGTCACCATATAGACAACATTGTAGGTTGTCGTCGATTGACTAGATAGATGAGTTTAATTTCGTGACAGTCGCAAGAACTATCTTCAGTGAAAACAGATCTAATGACTGTGTTATAATGATAGCTTGGGCTTACAGTATATGTAATATACTTTATCGCCACCACATGTAAACATTCCTACCCTGAACGGAACAGTAAAGCTCTATTTTACAGCCCTAGGGCCTGTACAGATAAAGCATGCATTTTTACAGGCTGCTAGTTCGAGAAGCGGCCGCGGCATGCAAGAAGCGCTAGTAATTCTAAGCGTCAGCTGTTCAATTTGTCACCATCAATATTTTTATAACTACGGTTTGTTTTGGTACATATGCAACTTTAATATACATTTATGGTTTTGAAGATTACGGCAAAATATACGTGAAAAATTGTATTTTGTTATATGTCTTATTGGCGGGGGGGGGGGGGGGNGTAAAATAGTGTAAACACCACGAGGAGTAAGCGCCCTGACAGCCCTCGGGCGTTAAACGCACTCGTGCTTTCAAACTTCGCTCTCGGCCTGCAATATCGCCCTTACTGCTCTAGGTAAATAGCTAATGTTTTTGCTTGAAGAGACCAAACTCCTCTTATTTGTTTGATGCGTTTGTTCGGTAATCAATGTCTCACATCTTTTTTTTCAAACCGAGAGTGTCGATCATGGTTTTCCAGGCTGAAACCTGTTGCCGCTAACTCTTTCGACTGGCTTCCCATTTGTTTAAACTATGATAAGTGGAATTTGAGGGAAGAGGGGGGGGGATGTCTGTGTGGTCAGCGGACACCCATGTAACTTCTGACCACACCCAATGCTGCTTTGCCTAATTATTTGACAGCCGCAACCAATCCCTCATTTGGGCTACCCATACCCAGGTCCCATTCTCTTCGTTTATTACGAGTATTTCTTGATTGTGTATGTGTATGGTAGCATTTTAATGATTGTCTGCAAGGAAAATCTTCAATCCTACCCGTCATTGTCTCAATTTTTCGGGTTTTTAAGAAGCAAGAGAATATCAATACTAAATTTTTAATAGGATTTTAAAAGAAATCAATTTTAATTTTAAATGTTAATATTTTCTCTATTTATTTTCTACACTATTACCAAAATAACAATATTTATTATTTATTTGTTTTTTGAATCCAGACTAAGAGCCAGAGTAAGAAATGAATAGGACAGTTGAATATACTGAAACATTAAAAAAAGTCAAATTATTATTATATTTATTAAATTATGTATACTTTTTAAGAATAGTGATGAATTGATTGGTTGATAAAAAATTATCAGGTTGCATTCAATTTTCAAAAAGCCGGTTAATAATAGGAAGGAGATCTGTTAAAATGGTCTTTATTGTTTTGGCTAATCTATACTGAATTTAGATTGTAAGATAGATCCCTTTAAATAAATCTATTATCTAGATACCTACCGGGTGAGTTGAGTGTAGTCAGCTTTTCTTCTCCGTAGGTTTAATTTGGTTTTAAAACAATTTTGAATTTGGTTTTATTGACTCTTTAAAATACATGTTATAATTTTTTTTTAGTCTAATTAATTTCATTTTTTTTAAAACAAAAAAACCCACCCTCTACTACTAACTGAGTGGGGCATAAATTAAATTAATGTGCTTGTCACAAGTTACGTCTTTTAACGAATTAGCGGGTAACAAAAATGGTGAACCAGCTGCAGACGATAATCCTGAATGGTAAATTAAAGGCTTCGAATAACTTTAAACTACTAATATTTAAAGGGGGCTGGCGATGTACGTGGGGATCCCAGGAGACTAATGTTGTTAAGGCGTCTGATAAGCTCCCCAACGCCTGCTCCTGTTAAGGAGGCTTATCAGACTGCCAATTTAAACATATACATACCGGGGCTTTCTTATAGGAATACATTTTTTTAAAATAAAGTAGATAAATAAATAAAAGATTTTATTTATTAATGCAGTCGAAGCGGAGAAAAAGAAAAAGAAAAATAAAAATTAATAAATAAATAATAGATTAAATCCATCAACTAAAATGAGAACAAAAGATCTCATGAGGGAAGAAATGTATCCCGTTTTAAAACTGACTCTCTTCGCTGTAAAACAATCGAATTTAGTAGTAAACTTTTCAATGTTACTATGAACAAAGGTGTCGTATTTGTCTTTTAAGGATCTTGTATACAGGATCGCCCTTGATGAAGTTAGTCGTATATGAGAGAAATTGGTATCTAAACTTACACTGGTGTAATATGCAAAGTTAACAATGTGAGTCCTGCTTAGTTTTATCTGCAGAGGCCGATTAGTAGCGATCATCAGTATGATTATTTCCTTCCTTTGTTTAGGTTTCAACTCAATCCAGCGACTAGAGTAAACTGCAGCGGTTAACTTTGTGCTCTAAAGTACAAAAAAAAAAACAAAAAAAAAACAATAATCAATAATTTTTACGTTTTATTCTCTTTCCTATAATACTAATCCAAAAAAAAATAAATATATTTAACAGTATAAAATAAAAGCACGCATAAACTATGATCGCTTGTAGTACTGTGGCTCTTAAAAAGAAAATTTCGGGCTTAGTGAATGTTTCCATAAAGGTGGGTTTTTATTTTTGTTAAAATATAATATATATCATACAATCTATAATATATGTATGTATATATAAAAGATATACGCCAGGCGACTCAACTCGACCGAAGATATATAACGAGTTGAGTTGGAGGAGTTTGTTCGTTATATATATATATAACGAGTTGAGTTGGAGGAGTTTGTTCGTTATATATATATATATATATATATATATATATATATACGCCAGGCGACTCAACTCGACCGAAGATATATAACGAGTTGAGTTGGAGGAGTTTGTTCGTTATATATATATATAACGAATAAAACTCCTCCAACTCAACTCGTTATATATCTTCGGTCGAGTTGAGTCGCCTGGCGTATATCTTTTATATATACATACATATATTATAGATTGGCATTACAGGAAAGAGAACGCAAAACATAAACGTTACTGAATTTTATTATTGAATTATTAATTTATTCAAATTTATTATATTATTTTCTTCTTTTTAGTCTTTATCACATAAAATCTTGTAGTCTATTGTAACTTCACCTAGCTGTCAGAGGTTGCCATTGTTAAATTCTTAAATTTAATTTGGAAATGTATTTATTTATTGGCTAATACAAACGGACAAATCTGCCTAAATTTCAGAGTGATTTCTGATTTTACATCTGGGAACCAAAAAACTGGTAATAATTGCTGCATAGGAATAAATTGCGGTGATTGTTAGCGAGATTAATAGTATAACAAGCAAAAGTTGTTATATAGAGGAACATCAGGAGGAATGTCTTGGTGGTAGAAGTAGTCCCAAGATTAGTGGAACAGGCTTTCAATCGAACTTGCTCTACCCTACAGCGAAATGTGGCGTGAGGGGGGGGGGGGGGGGTGTCTTTAAGCATGAAGGAATGTCTTGGTGGTAGAGGTAGTCCCAAGGTGAGTGGAACAGGCTTTCAATCGAACTTGCTCTACCCTACAGCGAAATCCTTGCCAATTAGATTATTTCAACGAAAATAACCTCAGTGACCAGTGGTAACACTGTTTATTACAAAAAAAATTAGTCGTAATAAATGCAAACTTATGATAGATACATCTTTTTTTTACATAACAAATATTGTTAAAGTTACCTTTTCTTCTAGAATACTTCCGCAACGGCAAATAAACCAAGGTATAACAAACTGACATAACAGTAGCGAATAAGTAATACATTTTTGCTGTATTGTTGTACTCTAGAACACACAAACCAATATATGAATGCAGAATAATTATTGTAATTTGTTTGATGAATAAATCAATCTTTAAATATCGATTAAAATAATTATTGTTAAAATATCTAAATTTAATTGATACAAAATATTTAAATAAAAATGTTCTGATTACCTTAACACACGAATAGGTGCAGATACAAGTAAGCATTGAACCTGAAGTCAGTTCAGATATAAGAATAGGTCTCAATACTTCATTCAAAACTCTGACAAATCTAAAAAAATGTTTACAATTATTATTATTATTATTTATAACAAATATATAACAATATATATATATTGGTGAGAATATTTTACACGGTTTTGTTACAGATAGTGTGTTTAATGTAAAAAATTCTTTGGATTTTAAGGAATCTGTTTCCAATCAGGTTGTAAACGAGTCTCTAACAATGATTTCGCTTGATGTTAAATCTTTGTTTACGAACATTCCTTTAGATGTTGCTTTTCAACTTATTAACCAGCAATGGGACAAGTTTGGATCACGTACGGGAATACCCAAGGCTCTGTTTCTTTCTATTTTACAATTGATGTGTGATGCTCGATATTTTGTTTATGGTGGGTCAGTTTTTCGTCAATATTTTGGTTTACCAATGGGGTCACCTGTGTCTCCAGTTATAGCCAATATTGTTATGTTGGATTTATTTAAGGTTTGCCTTTCTGGGTTAGGTGACATTGTAAAGTTTGTAAAACTATATGTGGATGATTTGTTTTTAATTGTAAGGAAAGGTCAGGAAGATACAGTACTTGATGTATTTAATTCTTACTATGCGAGACTTAATTTCACAGTTGAGTGTGAGGAAAATGGAGTGCTTGCCTTTTTTGGATTTAAAAGCGATAAGAGGGCCTGACGGTACTCTCCTCAATGACTGGTATTCTAAACCCACCAGCTCAGGTCGTATTTTGAATTTTCACTCCTCGCATGTTATGAGCCAGAAATTAAATTGTGCCCAAAATATAGTGAAAAAGGTTATAGATGTCAGCAGCCCCTGTTATCTGGCTAGGAATAGAAATAGGGTTAAGGAACTTATGTCAAAGAACGGCTATCCTTTAGGTCTTATAGATAGGTTTTGGAATAAATACTTAAATAAGTCTCAAAATGAAAATACTTTAGTGGTTCCGAAAAAGTATGGAAGGATGGAAGGATGATGAGTTTAGGAGAAGAATTCTTGAAATGCTTTACATTAAAAAAGATTCTACTTCTCTGAATTTTAGGAGTGATGTTGAGAATTTGAATGTTATATATTCGGGGTTGTTGAAAAATTTATTTATATGTATGTTTATTACGAAGACGGTTATTATGTTTGTATCAAGAAGGCTGTGATTTTTCTCCGTATATATATGTGTTGACGCTCAAGGAGGCTGTGGTTTTTCTCCGTATATATATGGGTTGGCGCGTGAGAATGTTTCAGACGTTGTTCAGATGTTTTATGGTGAATTTGATACTTGGATTGGTTATTAGTGTAGTAGTTTCTTAGTTTTTCTGTATTGTTAGTCATATATCTGTTTGTTTCATGGGTTTTTTGTATTTCGTTTGTTTTTTAGGACCCTGAAGAAGGTTTTAAGTAAAAACCGAAACGTCGGGATTGTAACATAGTGACGATTTTTGTGACCGAAACCTGAGTTTTTGTTTATTTGTACGGTTCTTTGTAATATATGTCCAACCAGGTTGCATGCTAAGCAATTTGAATCAGACGTTGGGCATCGGGTCCTTTGTCTTTGTTTACTGAATCCCCATTTCAAACAGGTTTTATTTTATGTTTATCTGTTTATTGTCAGTTCTTCCCTTAGGGTCTACACGGTTGTACTGACTAATTGTTTTGGTACTACTTTATGAACACTGTTAAACACTAATTTGATGTTGCCCAATTTCCTATCAATGCAGACGCCTGAACATCTGCTAGTGTTAATTAGTTGGGTGTATTTTAATAAGGTCTCCTTTCCCCATATATTGCAGTTAATGACCCACAACTTGGTCCCTCATTCTATCGTCCAGTGAGTTCTCGAAGTGACCTTGAACTTCGTCGGCCTTGAAAGTAAATCTCTACTCTTCAAAAATTGTTACTGAATTAAACCCTTTTAGCGAGTATGCTAATAGTCAGTTCAAATGGTTCACATTTGCTTTTAATAGCTTTTGGATAAAACTTGAGTCTAGGGTTAGGGCAACGATAGCTAAACATCAATGTTTTACATTTTTTCGAAAAAAATGTTGAAAATTTTACATTTCTCCAGTTTAACATCGATGCTGCGCTGATAAATAGGGGTAGTTATTTACTTGTTTGCCAATCCTAATATTTGTTTACCGCTTATTAGGATTTCATTGTCTAAATAATTAGTAAGACAAAGGGATATTAAGTCCAAAAAACTTTAGAGCAAGGGAACATAACACTTCTGTATGTAATGGTGATAATCACAGTGCGTAATTAATAAACTCTTAATGTGCTATTACGACAAAGGAATGACCACACATGACAGTATTTTTTTTTTTTTTTTT
>KZ651791.1:63923-79886 GCA_001010745.2 Gerris buenoi
TACAATTGAAACAAGTATGTAAAATTTCAAGTTGATACAAGCTGTAGTATTCGAGTAATGACGTGATACATTTTATAATAATTGAAAAGAAGAGGTGCGGTTAGAGTTTTTAGAGGAATAGTAAGAATGCGGTGTGGTTCCCTTCCCTTACTACTAATAATAAGCCGCTAATCTACTACTACTATACCCATTATCTATCAACTCATCATGATGCATGATTATCTATTTTTTTAATATTCAATACACATTTATTACTATTACTATACGCTCGCTTCAATGATAGATCCACGCGATGCCTAGTTTATTTTACTTTTAAAATGGAGGTCGAAAAATGAATCGAAATTATTAGAAAATACCCAGCTTTATATGATCAGTCAAATGAAAAATATAGAAATGATGAGTATAAAGAACGTGTTTGGAAGGTAATTGCCAGAAGCATGGAAATATAATGTAAGCCCATATTTTTATTATTAATTTTATATATTTTGTTACGATACAATGGTGTATGGACATAGTTTAAATTAAAAGTAGTTCTAGTCAGTTCTAGTTGGTTAAATGTGGACATCGACATTCTAAAATATTCATAAAACTTGGTTTCATCGTCTATAAGATGAGGCAGCAGCGTGCAAAACTCGCCCTCAACTGATCTATTCTTCCAAGCGCTATGATCCCACATTATTCTACGACTTATGCGTTTATTTCTTCTCCAATTATTATGCTCTTCCTCTAACGCAATAGCTACCATCCCTCCTTATTCACTATTTGTTAAACATTTTAACGTATTGTCGTAACGAAACTGCTACGTGGGCATAAAAAATATACTAACTCTGAGTTGAGATAGAAAGCACGGCCTTCATACGGTGCGCAGCTTCATACGGTGCGGGCATGGTACGGATAGGTGTGGCCCGGCCTTTATTCGTCTCTAAATTTATCAAGAGATGAGATATCACTTGTTGATTATAACTAAAACTATACAAGACTCTCTATGTACTTACTCTCTTATGTACACTTTACAAGACCCTCCTATGTAGTGAAGCTGATTCACTTCCGTTGGAATAAAGCAGTATTACGGCATAAGGATTTAATATTGAAGGATCAGCATTCAAGTGTTAATTTTCTTTTAATTTTGTCCTTTATCCACGGCATAGTTTTCTATTTCAACCTTCGAGCTTTATTAAGTATGAGTAAGTTTTATGTAATCTAAATCAAAACGAAATTAAGAACTAACTTTACTTGACAATACCTAACTCTATGGTGTTCAATTGATCCATTCTGTGTTCTTCAAGTTCTATTTAAGCTGACGTTCATGTCCAATTTTTGATGCCGATACATAATATTTATTCTCACTTATTATTATTATAGTCCCTTTTATCTTTATTCCCGCACACGCTTAAGTTTTATGATCACACGGACTAAACACCATTAAAATTTCTTCAAAAGTCAGTACATTTGAAGATGTAGGGGTTATTAAAACACTTAATGCGCATGCGGGATAAATGAAATAGGCTCTAGAAATTTAAAAATGTATTCTCTAAGATTTTTTTAAAAAATGTATTTTATAATGCAACTACATTAGTAAATGTTATGAGCAATACAGATGTATACATAAAGTTTACAGTGACTTGTAGACTTGTAGATTATAAACTATCTGTCGATAGCATTCATAATATTTTATGTTTTGAGTCGAGTAGTTTATTGCTTAATATCTTTTAAGATCTGATTCTAATACTCCACGGTCACTGATTTCATTGCCCCTGCAAACGTCGGTTTTCACATCCATTATCATCTATTATTTAGTATTTAGGTTCAAATAGAATTCTTCAAATGGTTATTCTTACTTTAAATCTTGAAAACTAACGCATCATTAACTAAAGTTCTCATTAAAATAATAATACATTTTATTTTTATCACTATTCTTGTTCTCTCAGTTAATAATTTATTTCTTCTTATAGTGTTTAAATAAATCTACGTTGTAAAATTATCTTGGATTTTTTTTGTCAAGTGCTCTTTATTATAATAGGGCTACAGGAAAGCTTGGACTGTTCGTCTTAAACAATCTCTTGAACAGGATAGGTCTTTTTAGACTCTATGGTGTGGAAAGGAAGGGGATGATGGTAGTTGTAGTTGGAGACATGGTAAGGTAAGGATCTTTAGATGCAAACACTCGTGCTAAGATATCTGTTTCTCATTGCCTGCAAGGATCCTTGGGAAGATTACACTTCATATTCAAACTATTTACATTTTCCTTAGCTTCTCGGATCATTTAGCCATTGATTTTTTTGGCAAGAGACTTGGCTATCTCTCCTGCTTTAGAGAATACAAGCAAAAAACCATCTTAAACGTTCGCAATGATTAGAATGTATTGTGTTGATTTTTTTTTGTATAAAAATTTACCCATATATTTTAATTGTTCAATTAAATAATGTGGTATAAGTTGTTTTTAAATTTTATATCGGCAGATTGCTGTACTTTTTTGAGTTAGGATTGTGAGTTAAAAGTTGATATATGTTTCTGTACCCATTAGAAAAGATTATTTATGTACTCGAGATCAGCTAGCATTCCTGCTGCTACAAGTACATTAACAGTTCAAATAACATGAATAAACTAAACGAACCCTCCCAGATCCTTCTATTTCCGAAGCAGTAAAACTTCAAAGCAGGTCTGAGCACGTTTTTAAGTTTTTTTTTACTTTATAACTGAGCAGCTCAGATATAAAGTTTAAACAAATTTTTGACTTATCTACAATAAGACCATCAAAAGAATCCAAACGCTGTGCAGTAGCTTAGTACATGAGCAAAAGGCTCTCAACACACCCGACAGGTGCGATTTTTCAAGGGATCCTAATTAGCTGGAAATGTTTATTTAGTCGACTGTGACCGCTTACAAATTCCCTTGTTAGGGTGCTTGTTTAGGGTTAATACTGTCCGGATAAACTTTGTAAGATGATCCTCTTTCATATTGGGAGCAATGTCCCAGCTTTTTTGTCTTTGAAGTTCTCTTTGTCTCTTAATAAATACTTTTCTATGGAGTCCTCTCGATGCAGCGAAATATTTCTACCCAAGGATAGGGCAAAAGTTGTTAAATGTAGAAAAACTAGCTGATCTGCAACTTCTCTATGTCCCCATATAGACCATCCAACATTCGGGTCCAGAAGGTGATACATATAGAATCCAGCTGACCTGCCAGTTAATCTCTTTCTATCTGTATCCCACTAACATTCTGCAAAATAACAAATCAAAAACGTTGTGAAAGACATTGGGTGTTTACTGATGATAAATCCCTTAATAGACATCTCAAGGGATTTTTGCCTGTTGGTCTGCCGTTTAACCTTTTTTGCGCACATTATATCTTAAAACAAAAGAATATCATAGGAATGAATCGTCCGGATTTAACGAAATGTGGATCATTGGTCACAATTAACTCACTGTTGCCCCACATTAATTTCAACGTCTGCACGCGTTAAACATTGAATAAACATTCTGAGAATCGGTGGCCCAAGAATGAGATCACATTAATAGGCTATGAGGAAACTATGTGTCACTCTAATTCGCAGACTTTTTTTTGGTGGGAATATTCTTTTGGTTAAATCTTCTTAGATTGTTTGCCTGCTACTCAAAAACTCACTCATAAAAATTACATATGAATTTAACAGCCGCAAGCACTCTTATCTTAAAATGTATTTTATAATAAGAATCGAAAAAGTAATTATACAACGTATAAGAAGAATAACGGGCATGTAATTTAGGTCGATATCAATTATGTACAGTATATATCTTTAAAAAGTATAGCATTTAATGTACCTTTTTTTCTCATAATTATGGAATGATGTGACCCCATTTTTATACGTGCTGCTTGAGATCACTTCTTATTTTACTACCCATAAAATGTGTCTACAAAAATATTAAATCGTGTCACTTCGCCCGGCTTACAAATTGCCTTATTTTGCAGTTTCATTTTTTTAACTACCTTACTTAAATGGTTTTTTTTTATGTGCATATTTAACTTCGCTACGACAAAAAGAGTAATTAATTATCAATAGATCCCCGTGTCTTCAAATATGGATTTAGTACTAGATTAATATCGAGGAATGCTTCGACGTTCAATCTTTCCTAATTACCTTGACCTAGATTTTGTTAAAAGTGGGAGGGTATGAGATCCCCTAAAGGGGTACAAACTCATACTGGTTGGGCCGTCTCTAGTAATTGTCTCGAGGGAAGTATTAGCATTTTGTCGCAGCCAACGCGATATAACCTCTCCTGGGCAACCCTCATCCTCTGCTTCATCTCAGACCCCACTTCACAACCCAACTGAATAATAGTTAGCGGCTTAAAACTCCTAACTCTCTCCCACATCTTCTCTTATTTATTGTGAAGCATAAATAAAAAATCATGGAATATAAATCAACTTTTCCCTCTTCCTATTCCAACCTCGTACACTTAGCTAGCGAAATTCCTCAGAGGATTTTTTTTTTTTTACTTTAATTCTTTTTTAAATTGAGTTACGATCTGGTAGAATATATATATTTTAAAAAAATGTTTATACATATTTCTTTAAAAAAAAAGAGAAAAGGGTTGATAAAAATTATACCTACTATACGTTTACCCTATTAATAAAAATATCTGCCGTTTAATAGCTTAATATTATTTTTGTCTTTATAATTGACATCGTTCAATAGGGTTGCTTATAGACTACCCTAGTGAGTGATATCTTGATATCTTGATTTGTGTTAGTGTTATCTCCTGATAACACTCTTAGTATTGTCAATACGAAGGAAAAAAGTTTTGATTTTCGGCATTCTAATAAAATAATATAACCTCAAATTTTAAAGTGGGACATTCTTGTAAGATTTAAAAAAATGACTTAATAATTGCAAGATAAAAAGAACTTTTTATATACTACGTTTTTAAATTTTCTGTCATAAATCATAAATTTGAAACCTGTCAAAATAAAGATAGTAAATATGGGACTTGCCAAAATAAATAAAATAACTTTCCATACAGCGCAATTTGTTACCAATTAAATTTTGCTGAAAGGGGGATAAAAGTATTAAAATAATGCATTGTCATCGTGTTCTAAGCTATTTTAAAAGTTTCAAATGTCTAGCTACTCGGGAAGTTAGTTATAAATCGACTGTAAGATTTGTACTGGACAAACAAACAAACATACAAGAAAGCAAGCTAATAAAAACATAGTAAAAATTAAATGTTTTCTTGAATCTCAATAATTTAGGAAAGTTGCATTGATTAGACTGCATTAGGTTAGGCAAGACAATTAGTTAAGGAAATAAACGCTGACGTATGTGCTCATTTATTTTTATAAATAACTTTTTTTTAAAAAAAACCTATTAACTTAATCATTTTATTAAATAATAATAATAATAATAACGTGAGTTCGAATCCCGGAGGGGTCAGATATGTTTCACACTGATGATCTCATCAAGTAGATGAGTAAAGTGGTCGGATAACCCCCGTCCTGTAATGACCCAATGAGCAGTCGAACGGGAATAAAAAAAAAAAAAAAAAAAAAAAATTAAAAGCAAGCAGCTTTTATTCGTATTCTTCTCAGCAAACCCTTTTATTTGATACCCATATCATAGGCGTGTTTAAAACATAAGTAGTCCGCCATATTGGATTTAGAATGACGTCACTTAGCCAACCATGCATTGTCATCCAAACTAAACGAATATATGCAACATTTTAATTCAATCGTTTAGGATAACTGCAAGATTTGTCCCGAACATACATTGTAACATACAAACATTACAAGTTACATATAAAAGCTTGTAAAAAATAAGAGAGCAATTCATGAAAAATGTATTAATGTTTGGAAGTCCAAAATAAGGTAAGATCTCCTAAAGCCTCTAATGATGATACTAATGATTTACTCTTCTAGGCGTACTAACTACCTAACTCTGTGCCGCCTCAGCCCTTGGAAAGTTTAGGCATGCTAAACGCCTGATACAGCTATAATTCAATGTAATGGACCTCACGGGGTTAGTGTGTCGCTCCATCAGTTATATTACGCTTATTTTAGACTTATGCCACTACTTTACATAAGCAGCTACCCATTTATATGGCGAAGTTGGATGAATACCAAGTGGGAGGCTCGGTAACCACCTCTAATCTAGGTCTGTAGTCACCATTTCAGTTGTGAAACGACCGATGCTGTTAAACTTTATTGATAAGAGAGCCTATGCCCTCCTTTACGAGCTATCAGTAAGGTAGCCATTGCCATACACGAAGCGAAAATCCTCAAGGAAAAATCTTGCGGTATTTCCTTGGGGAGTTCCTCTACCAAACTGTGCAAAATGCACCTATTTAATTAATACACATTTTTTTCTTCCTTGAGTTTTTATTACAAACTGACTTAAAACACTGGTCAATCAAATCTTATAAAATAAACATATACATGTCTGTCAATGTCATTTTTAGCATCATCCCCGCCCGTGCCCGCAGCAAAGAGAATCAAAGTTTTTAAAGTTTTTTAGTTGTATATCTACTATGAGATACCAAAAATAATAAAATTATACTAACAAATTAAAACAATAACAAAAAGTAATAGTAGCTAATATTTGGCCAAAAATAATAAAACAAAAAAATAATTAATTGTAGCCAAATTTCCATTCCTTTATCTAATACTTATATCTATTAGGGCTCAAACCATTTATTTTTTTTATCTTCTATAAACTCTGATAATATCAAAATTATACTTACAAGCTCAAAATTATACTTACACGCAAAACATAATAATAACAATAATTAATAGTAGTCAATATATATATTCCTTGTCTAACCAATCACTACCCTTGAATGCCAAAAAATAAATTATTCTTTTTTCTGTATTTCCAGCACAGAAACCTGAGCAAATCTCTATCTTCCTGAAAAATGCTTACTAAATGTTTTCCATTGTCGAATGTAACTCCTATTTTTCCTATCCTAAATTTTGTTATTAAATCTGGTATTAGTTCCAATATATTTTTTCCCTTTTCGAAACACCCAGTTATCCAATATCCCTTTTCTTCCTTTTCTTTATCCACCTTCCCTATTATCCTACAGTTTACCCAAAATCTACTTTCTCCATCATAATCCTCCAACCTTTCTAATTTTTCTAATCTATTTGTCACACTAATCAATTGTCTTTCTGCTACTTTCCTATTATCTCCTAACTATACTGCTTCACTCACCCATGCCAATTTAACTTTATATCCCGACTCTTCATTCATTCTTAAGCTTTTATTAAATTTCTCTAACACTTCACCCTCTCGTTCCTTTTTGCTTATTACTCTCCCCGGATCACTTATTCCAATTGCCTCTAATTCCCAAATATTAGTATTATAAAATACATTTTGTAAACTTACCACGCTTCTTAATTTCAATCCACTATTACTACCACATCCCTCGCTACTTAAATTCAAACCACTATTACTACCACTTACCACACTGCTTAAATTCATTCCACTATTACTACCCATTGCTGTCCATCCAAACCAAGTGTCAATACATGTAATACTTCGTACCTTTGCCATATTTCCTGTTAATAACTGTCTTATCACATCTGCCCTCTAAGAGTAAACCTATTTCACTCACCTTTTCTTCATTATTGTCACTCAATATAATATTCTTTTCTCTTAATTTTTCTAATAAACTTAAATTTTCCACTCGTGGAACCGTATTACAAATTTTATCTTCAGTATAAACCATAGTCTCAAAATTATATTCATTATTCAAACCTTCTAAATTAACACGATGTTGACAATGTTTTTGTTTCTTTTTCACTCCTCCAAATAAAGAATGGACCATTGTGCATTGTCCAACCTCTGGTAAATTTAACTCTCTCACCAATTTTGTAAGTATGTATGATTTTTGTGATCCTGAATCTAATAAAACCCTAACCTTCTTGATTTTACTCCTATCTCTAGGATTACTTATATTTAGTATTAACGTTTGCATATATACCTCTGATACCTCATTCAGGTTACTATGTACTTGAACTACCTTCTCTCCTGTGTCCTTTTTTGTTTGTTCACCCTTCTTGAACTGTCCATTTCTTCCATCTTTTTGTCTTGGCTTATGACATGGTAGTTCCGGACACATTATGACATAGTGAGTTTTCCTACAAAGAAAACACCTTGGAGGAAACTTACAGTCTCTAGAAGTGTGTGATTTCTTGAAACAACTAAAACAACGTTTATTTTTAATTATTAATTCTTTCTTATCTCTAAGTGATATATAATTCCCCTTAAAACACTCCTGACTTAAATGATGTTTCCCGCAAAAAATACAATTATCCAAAACATGTTTATTATTGAAATTTTGATTAATTAAATTAGCTGCTGTTGGCAAATTTTCCTCTAATTTATTATCCACCTCCCGATCCCTAATTCCTAAATTATCAAAACTTTGTTGGGCAAATTTTACTCTTTCTTCGCTCTCAACTTCCCCCCTAAGAAAATCCATTAAATTACTTAAACTAAAACTTTGATTTTCTTTACTATTATTATTGATTTTAAATTTTGATCTTTCCCACTCAATCAAAATATGAGTGGGTAAAGCCGATTCTATCATCGGGAGAAGCATGGCCGCGTAACTGTCTTTTGTCATGTTTAAAGTTTCAAGGGCGTTAATTTGACGAGAAATGGAATCGAATAATTCTGTCAACCCCATTTTATTTTTATTTGTTACTTGTTTCAACATTATGTTCAACAACTCTCGAACATAATGTTCTACAAGAACTTCATTTCTCGCAAATCTATCTTTTAATATACCTATTACTTTCGAGAAATTGTTTCCTGATGGTGGGAAACTCTCCACTAAGGTCCTCGCCTTTCCAGTTGTAACCTGTAACAAATATTGGAATTTGTCTTGTTCGTCCATTTTCTGATCTTCTGCAATCTTCCTAAACTGACCCCAGAAAGGAAGCCAATTTTTCGCCACACCGTCGAACTTAGTATACTCCAGCTTCGGCAGCTTGTACTTCTTTTTATCCGCCTCTTCATCACTTTTACTTAAATAATTTTTTTCTTTCATATGGTCAAACATAATGTACGCACACTTGTCTTTATAATTTTCGGAAGCTTCAAATTCCATGTTCCAATTTTCATCCGTAATATTTTCATGTTGTGTCATCAAAAATTGAATATTTTCGTCTAATTTAGTTAGTCTTTCTTGTTTACCGTGAATAGTCTGTTTTAAAACTTGGTCACCTCTTTGTAGTCTGTTGTAAATGTCGTCAATGTGCTGTCTAATGATGTTACGTTCCTTGTGATACCTTGATTCTTCCATGTTTTTTTATAATTTTTCTTTTTCAAATCTTCAAATATTATTTAATCTTCTCACGGTCCCCACTTTCTTCTTTATAATTTCTTTTAATCACGATCGTTACTTTCATCAACTTCTTTAAATTATATTTGTCATGGTCGCCACTTTGTGCAAAATGCACCTATTTAATTAATACACATTTTTTTCTTCCTTGAGTTTTTATTACAAACTGACTTAAAACACTGGTCAATCAAATCTTATAAAATAAATATATACATGTCTATCAATGTCATTTTTAACACAAACCCTTGCCCATACACGGGAGGATTTCCACAAAGAAACGCTCCCAAAAAAGCCATGGGGATTTCCTTGGAGATTTGCGTTACAGAACTTCACCTTTTCCGACACAAACTTAAAAAATTCTCGAAGCCGTCTGTCATCAACTCAATACAGGCCACAGACGTGGCGTAATAATAAAACTCCTTATTATTATTTGTATTTAAGTGAACTACAGTACTACTTACTACTACGAAGTTCTGTCCTGCGTTTCGGGCCTCAAGGTGGAAAAAAAACATTTTTAGTTTAAGATTAAGGGAACTGCAGTCCATAGGTGGCCTCCACACACGTGCAGGAATTCCTCCTGGTCTGGACTGTTCAGTCCAAACCTCAAGGATTTCCTCTTCGTGTATGGCCGCCTTCATGTTTATAAAAGGCTGCCAAAAAATGTTCCCAACATCATTTACTCGTTTTCGTAGATGGCAAATTTAAAATGAATTTTTAAGGTTCGCAACTTGGTATACTCTATAATAATGCTTCCTCTATTGACTTTTAAGCTAAGTGTTAACTTCTTTTTAGAAGCAGAACAAGTGCTTAAAATGATATTAAAAAAGACCATTTAAATGTGTCATTAATAAAACTAATTATAATGTTTCAGATTAGCCCTATCAGGAGTTTTGGTGACAAATGATCAAGCTTCGGAAGGATTCAGGGGAGCAACTCCTGGTGCCAGAGCTGCTCTTCAGGATACTCTTACATTTATAGAGAATACCCGAGCTCAAATCAACTACATCCTGACTGACTCCAGTCAACAGCTACTCAAAACTTTCTCACAGGATCTTGATAGTGAGTATACAGGACTAGTCTTATTTCTTTGCAACATTCAAATGTTAATCCTATAAAACAACTTCACTCATTCATTCCCTTAAAAATACATAAAACGGCAATCACAAGTCATATACTCCAGGAGATAGCATGCAAAAAATTGTCTGATTAACATCAAGCTAGAATTTTGTGTAAAAGTAAATCTTTTAGTGCCTATTAAGAATATATGGTCAACTAAGTGTGTCTGCATGACATAGCTGGGCAATAGGTATTTGAAAAACAAACATGTGGAGAGCGGCCATGTCCCACCCATTTTGACGGACAATGTTATTTTCATGATCCTGAGTACCAAATTAGTTAGTAGACCAAAAATCAAGTTGATATTAGTCTGTCACTTGATAGGTGACGACATTGAGTGGAGTAATCTGAATTACTAACCTGGCAAGTGACAAACAAACATCAACTTTATTTTTGGTCTACTTACTAATTTTGTACATGGAATCATAAAAATAGCATTTTCCACCAAAATGGGCGGGACATGACCCATCGGTCTGTTTTTTTTTTTAAATACCTATTGCCAAGCTATCTCCCGCAGACGTGCTTTTTGACCTCATATTCTTAAAAGGCACCAAAATATTAACATGTTCACAAAATTCCAGCATGATGTTAGTTAGACACTTTTTTGCACGCTAGCTCCTGGACTAATATGTATTATCCATAGCTTATGTCTTAATTTAATACTTCTTGTGTCTTCTACTTGGTCTAATAGATCCGGTTGTAAAATCAGGTGTTAATTTCTGAACATTCCTAATCTAGGATTTAAAATAAAAATGCTACATATATTTATTTATATTAAGCTATTCGAGTACCTTTGTCATATTTTATAATAATTAAAATACATTTTTACCTCCTATATATTTTATTTTAATAAAGTTAATCCTTCCTATTCAGAAATAATTAAAAAAAGAGCTTCGTTCCTTTAGCCGCCTAGAGATTTGCCATCTCTAATCTTATAATCCCAGACTTATTAATATTAATATTTTCTTCGTTTTTTTTTCTTTCCATTTCTTTCACTATTTATTCTTTTTAGGAAGAATGCATATAGGCGGATGTATAAAAGGAAAACAGTTTAATAATTAACTTGAAAACAAAAGGAAGGAAAAGATAAATTAGAATCTGCTCGTTACCTCACCGACTACTTATTTTATCTACTTTCTACCTCGTACTTTTTACAAATATTTGTGAAATTCTGCAACAAAAAAATCTCTCTTGTGCCTCCATCGTGGCTTAACATTTCAAAAATTTTACCATCACACTTTAAATCACTTCAAGAAAGAATAAATGTATTTCTGCATGTGTATAGATTTTTTTTAATTCTTACTGCAGCAATAACTAAAGCCAAAAAACCTTTTACTCAAATTTATTTCACGATATACAATCTATAAACTTTATATGCATCGTCTTCCTTTTAATTCTTATTCTAACTGAAAGGTTTCTTGTCTTCGTTTCTAAACTTTAAAACCAAAGTGCCAAACTAAAATAATCTATTATATAACTAGTATACACCGTATTGCATCATAATATAAGACGCATCCTGATTTTTGAACCAATAATTTGAAACTAACATTAATGCATCGAATATAAGATACACCCTGTTTCGAAGGATAACTCTTTCGTTCTCTTTCTTAAAACCTTGTTATGAGGTTAAAGTTAGGCTGTCCACCATTGATACTGTTGGAATATTGAATGTTTCGATGTAAGGCGCATTTGAATCTTTATTTAGATGTAAGATAGACGCAATGCTGGCAGAGAAATAGCATTTTTAGATTTTTAAAAATAATATTTTGAAGCTAACAAGAAATAAATAGATGCAAGGGAACCCCTTTGACACAAAATCTCATTAGAAATTAAACACGTTAAAATTCCTGTAAATTGATGAAATAGAAATAGATGGGGCCGACAATGTATTAAATGCAATACGGTAAATTAAATAAGGGAAACCCTGTAGTGAGAAACAATAATTTAATGATGACAGAGTAGGGCAGCACTACACAACACTTGGCCTATTCGACGCAAGGGGATCTTGCGTCCCAATCCACGCTGAATTGAAAAAACTGTGTTACTCTGCCCTGCGTTGCCTTCGTCTCAGTGTGCGCCCGGACTAATCATCAGCTTTGTAGTCATTTTCACCAATTCTTATATTAATTATGGAGTCACAGTAAGAAGCTTTTGACTGTCGGGGCCTTCTATAGTCCAGGAGATAGCGTAAAAATGTCGGACTAACACCAAGCTAGAATTTTGTGTATAAGTAAATGTTTTGGTGCCTTTTAAGAATATATGGTCGGCCAAGTTCGTCTGCGGAACATAGACAATAGGCATTTAAAAAGAAAAAACCGGGGGAGAACGGCCATGTTACTTGTATACAAAATTCTAGCTTGATGTTAGTCAGACACTTATTTGCACGCCATCTCCTGGACTATTCGGTATTATTACATTATTTCACTTATATCAGTAAAAAAAAAAAAAAAAAACAGGTTTACTGTTATGCGATTGCTTATTTCTTAAAATTATCAAGAGTAAATGTAACGGCAGCAAATGAATAAAGTCAAAAAATGGTTTACTCAATTTTATTTTCACTTACAACCACTATAAAATTTACTTAAAACTGCAAATGCTCCTTACTCCCTTCTTGTTGATCTAATTGATATGAACTTCTTATTCTTGAAGAGAGGCAGGCCCCGATTTACCAATGGGAAGACTGGGCAATTGCCCAGGGCGGCAATTTCTGGGGGGGCGGAAAATTTTCGGATATATATATTTTTTTTTTTTAACTAATATTTCCAGAACAAAAGTAAATCATTCTAAACAACAGTAAATCATAATGAACAACTGTAAATCATAATACATTCTCTTTATATGAGAAAGTAAAAAACCAAAAATCGGGAACGCCACTACTAACTTAGGTAAACCATGCATTTTTCCGAAGTTGTTACCGAGTTTGCTATATTCAAGAAAAAGGTCCATGTAGTTATGTTAACTTAAAGTTTTCAAGAAAAGTATAGAAAATGATTATATTAACAGGCTATTTATTTACTTAATTCGTTTCATCAAAAATTTGACTTTTTCCTTATTTTCAAAATACATACTCGAACTGTGGACTAATCCAAAAGTAATATTTTTTCATTTTCATATCTAAGTATCTATTTCGTGTAGTTTCTCTTTGGTAATAAAAGTTATGATTCAGGTATTTATTTATTACAAATAAATTGATTTTACACTTTAAAAAGTAAAAAGTATGCAAACTGGTACCTTTACAATTATGATCATTACGTTTCCAGTTTGCACTAAAAACGGGTTGTAAAAAATTAATATTATTTAAAAAAGAAAACTGTAACTAGGGAATTAAAAGACAAAAAACAAATGACATGTGGCGTTTATCACAGCAGTCACAGTAAAAAATATTTTTGAAAGTCTTCTTCTAGAATGTATAATCTAAAGCGGGATTGTTATATCTTTCAACCTGTTTCCAGCAGAACGGTTTCTGCCTTACCAAGATTAGATTCAATGATTGAAAATATCTCCAGGGCTTTTTCCTTTTGTTTACTCTTCTCCTTTTATTTTTCTTTCTTTTTTTTCAAATAGTATGAATGAATATCAAAGCAAGAATGAATCATACAAATTCTTCCTAGTACATCCTATTGATCATTTTGTTTTATTTTTTAAATGAAATGCAGGGTTATAGAGGCACTGGAGGAGGATTGACAGATACTGGTATAATCTGTTATGTGTGTGTTTAATTTTAAATGTACATATTTATATATGCATATGCACTATAATTGTAGAATTACTACTGAATATCATAGTCTTTTTTTTACATGTGTATCTCTGAGTTATCCACATAATAGGGAGTTATTATTCATATACGTGTAAGTTATTCAAACTTAGTAGACTGTAGATTGACTTCAACTAATCACATATATCCTTTTTTATTCACATAATACAATATAGTTTACTCCAAAAAAAAAAAAAAAAAATCTTTAATTTTACTTTGTTGTATCTTTTAGCTGATATCTGATATCTCTAGTTATAGGCGTCATTAATTCTGTTTTCACTGTTGTTTGATTAAAATGAGCTTCTTAAACTGACATCATTTAACCTGTGCGCAGTCAATCTTGTTGAACTAAAGTTAGCCTCTAGCCTCCTTAACAGACTTCTGTAGTAATGGCATCAATTAACATGTGTTCAATCTTTTTGAAGGTGTCTTTTAACTACTTGAAAGTTTTGAGAAAATAGTCTACTCTTTTGAAAAACAATTAGTGCTCCCATATCTCTTATTTTAAGACATCTTTAACTAGTTGTAGATGCACTGAAAAAACATTACAGAGATTTTAGTTTAATCTAACTCAATGGCAGTTAAAAAAAAACAAAAAAACTTACTTATCTAGTTTTCTTGTTTTCTTCAGAGTTGTAGCCCTAAAACAAGAGTAATGGGAATAATTAGCAAAAAAGAAGGCAGTTAAAAAGAGGTAAATTAATATCACCACAAATTTCTTATGCTTATTTTTCCTCTGTGTTACAGCTTCTGAATCATCATCCAAAGAATTTAGTTAAATAAAACTCCAAGAGAGTAAAAATAACAGTAATGTTACCTCTATCTCTTTGTAAAGTTTAGTTTTTCTTAAGAGTTAGTAAATTACGCGTCGAGTGCGGAAAGTAGCATTTTGCATGCGAGTGTGGAGTTTGTACCCGAGCGAAAGCGAGGGTAGTAAAACCACAAGATCAATGCAAAATGCCGCACGAGTTGCGCGTACCGTACTTTATCTACGATTGTTAGATCTAATAATAAATACAGTAAAAAATAATAATCCTGTATGTGAGTTCGTATTTCTCTTTTGATAAAGATGACAATAATTCATTAGTTGTATTTTGTACCGAATTAAGTATTTCGGGAGGCTTGTTATTCTCCTCGTATTTGTTATAATTACTTAAATCACGCATTGATTTTCACAAAAATCTCGACATAAACAGTTACTTTTATTAAACAAACATCATTAGTTTTGTTAAATGTAAACAAACTCTCTAATCGTGCGTACAAGTGAAGAATTATTCTTGTTTTACCGCCCTAGGGCGGTAAAGAAGAGGAATCCTTCAGATTTATGAGACGCGCATGCGCAATGAATTCAAGTACGTAAAGAATCACTTTCTACGCATCTAAACAGAGATACTATGTTTATATTTCGTATCAATCGTAGATAAAACACTTTAAACATAAACAGTTGGACGAACTTAGTTAAAATCAACTCACATGGAGAAAGAAAGAAATCAATATTGTCTTCGTTTTTTATAAGTTTAGTTTTCTCTAAAAATAAATCATTAAAAACCAGAACAAGTGAAAGAATTTAATTTAAAATAACAAAGGAAATTATGTATAAAATTAATATCACCACGGATTTTCTTTTAAAGTATAACTTTTCTAGAAATAGAGCTGCTAAAAAAAAAAAAAAAAAAAAAAAAAAAAAAAAAAAAAAAAAAAAAAAAAAAAAAAATTTAAAGAACAGGTACGCCCTTATTTTTTTTTCCGACCCAGGCAGCCACCAGGGCCTCC
>KZ651791.1:112052-124525 GCA_001010745.2 Gerris buenoi
AAAAAAAAAAAAAAAAAAAAAAAAAAAAAAAAAAAAAAAAAAAAAAAAAAAAAAAAAAAAATCTGATCTTTCGGCCTCCTAAATTATAAGAGGTGATCACAAGTTATAACACTTATAATAATATTATAATTAAAATGAGTTTAGGGCTTGAAAGGTAAAATGCTTAATAATAGCACTCTCTTAGAACTTAAAAATAATAATTCATACCTACTATATGTAATAAATATTATTAAATATAATATAGGGTTTTAAAAAAATTGTAATGTTTTATAACGTCAATAATATTTTATGTAAAAGGAAGAGAGTAAAGGAAAAGCAAAATATTGTTGGACTTGAGAGAGTACCTTGTATATAATTTGTTTTGTTTATAATAGCTGACAAAATTTAAAATAGGTTTGTTCCAACCACACTTCAAGCTAGTTTGAAACTAACTTGGTGCGTAGGCTTCCGAGGGTAGACTCATAATAAACAGCTTGGTTTTCCGGTGAAATCCGTTTCGCTTCCACTGCAGGAAGCATCTTCAGGGGTGTGGTGCATCGTGGGGTTGACTCGAAGCAAACGCAGGATGTACTGACGAGAGGATGTAGTTTGAAACTGTCTGATGCAAGCGCATTGGACCAAAATTGAACTCCTGTTGCTAATGCGCATGCGTCGGACAGTTTCAAACTAGTTCAAAGTGTGGTTGGAACAAACCTAATGTACTTCTGTACTGAATAGTGTACTAGGGAGTCCTATTTATTTATCAATGTCTCCTTTTTAATAATGCTAAGAGCACCTTCTTATTATCAAACAATAATGGTTCAATTGTGCTACTTACTATACTGAAAATTTATATTAATATGTAATTATCTAAGTTAATCTTTATTTGTTGCTAATATTTTTTACTCTAATGTTTAATGTTATATTTCAGGATGTTAGTGTGTGTTTGCATAATGTCATTACTTCTTTGGTCAGTAGCAGTTATATTCTTCCTAGTTGGTGGCCATGGTCACTCATTAGCCTGCAGAGCTCTTCATCAGACTCCACAGTACTCAGCTTTATCGGATATTTTAGACAAACCATCTATGGTCTCAGAGTTCCTCTATGATTCTCCCTCTAATTTGCTCATTGGACAAGTTCTAGAGTAAGTTTTCTTTCATTTATATCACTTCTGAGCTTACCGAAGGTAGCACAACATTGTGATAATTCTGAAGAACAAACTATTTTTTATGTCTCCAAATTAAACAATTCCTATAGACATCAGAGAACATTTTGAATCAGTCCTTAAACATTTTTTCGAACTATCATATTGCAAAAACTACTCGTTTGATTTTATTTTTTATACTCGCTGGAATCATATCCCACACATTTTGGAGGAGGATGTGATTTTCATGATCTTGAGTACAAAATTTGTTAGATCACCAAAAATCAAGTTGATATTAGTTTGTCACTTGCTGGTTAGTTATCCAAATATTTCTCCAAATCAAAGTGGTCTCCTATTGAATGACAATCAAACATCAACTTGATTTTGGGTCTACTAACTAATTTTGTACTCAGGATCATGAAAATCTCATTGTTATTGTAGTGTGGGGACACTGCGTGGGACCGCTCTCTCCGGTCAGTTTTTTAAAATCAGCTTATGGCTAAGCATATTCTTGGAGAACACCAAAGAATTAACTTAACATAAAATTCTAGCTTGATGTTAATCAGACACTTTTTTTGCATGCTTTCTCCTGGACTATTATCCGATTTTAAAGAAATTTGGATTGTCCATATTAATTACAAACATCTGCGAAAATGTTTGGTAGTGGCACCACTTAAGATAAACTACAATCTACTGACAGCTACACCAATTCACTTTTAACTTCTTAATAAACACACAAAATTTCTTTTAATATTAATTATAATAAAACAAGTAGTAGTAGTAAGGGGTGTGGAGGCCTAGCCTAGCATAAATATCAAAATAGCATAATAAAAACACAAAATTTCCCCATAAATGAGGAGAAGAGGATAAAAGAAACTTCTTTGAAGTTTTATTTTTTTTTAAATTACAACCATTTTGGTCTAAGTTTAGTTGATAGTTTATTATTTTGTTTTAGGAACTGTAAAATGGATGCTCCAACATACTCCACATTCGAACTGAGTCGTGTTTTTAACGTTAGCACCAAGTCTAATCTGACCAACTGGAAAGGATTAAGAGATAAACTGGCTTATTTGAATGTAGACTTGAGAGATCTCCATGTCCTTACCCCTGAACTTCATGTTAGGCTTAACAACCTTATGGATGATCTTACCATCAACTTGACCAACTTTAGAGTCATGGTAAGTTATATACCAAAATATTACTTAAAGTGAAAAAATTGGTTGAACAAATCAAAAAGGAATGTGGTATTTTCATTTTTAAGGTACAATTTTTATTAACGCATGAGACACCAAGTGCTGTTACCTTGCAAATATAAAGAAAAACTGTCAACCAATATGATTATTATAAATTATAAATATTAATTAATTATGAGATTAAAAGAAAGGAAAGGCCATAATTGTTAATTCCTTCACTAACAACTAGTTAGTGGTGGTAAGAGGTGGTTAGACCACCTCTAAACACCTCTAGTGTTACATTAATACCTGTTTCCAGAGCTTTGATGATTAAGAAAACCTATAAAATACTTCAATTTTGTGTTGTGAAAACTATTTTCTAGCAGCCATTTGAAGATTAAAGAATTTTGACAAGTTTTATTAAAATTTTATATGTAGTCTCAAACTGGCGGTAACAAGAATATATACTGAATTTCAATAAGATAAAATTTTTGGATCAAACTAAAAATTTAGTCAGCTGGTTTTCTCTCTGTAGAAAAAAACATTAATACTTTTTAAGCTATTGCAATACACAATATATTGTACAGCACAATATATTGTGTTGTACAAATTCTGAGTCTTATGGGTAGATATTAGTGTAGCCACATGTCTGTAGCTATTTATCTTATTTCTTTTTTGAAAAATTGTATCACAGAATTGAATCATATAAAACAGCTATTAAAGAAGCAGCTAAAGTGAAAAAAATACCTTAAAATTAGAATTAATAAAGTTTAGCTTTTTCTTGGTAGAAGTTAAAATTATAGTTTCCTTTGTCATCAGTTGGGTGGTCCAGTGTTATCAGTGGATATGGGAGGGTTTGCCGATCACCTGGAAAATGTTGCAAGTCAAATGAATGATCTAAATATTGCCTCACACCTTGAGACCCTTGCTTCTAGAGGACGTCGCCTAGTTCTCAGCCATATACAACCTCTCCAAAATCAGAAGGTACTCTTTATTATTTACAGATTTATCATTTTGCTTAGATGTGTGTAGACTTTTTTTTCTTTGTAATTGCATAAACATTCATTAAAAGATAATTTTTATTGAATCCCTCTCACTTAATTAGCAGTTTTCCTGCAATAACTTGGCTGAGATGGGAAATATTTGGCTTAGCCATTTTGCCTCCTGAAGAACTAAGGTTACTTTCGCAAAGAAAGGTATTCTTTTTTTCTGTGACTATCAGCCTGCTTAATGGATAGAGTGCTATAGAAGATTTGCCCTTGGACCCTTAAGAGAATGAGGACAATTAGGGTTGGTCAATAAGTAAGGTCTCTACATTTTTATTAAAAAAATTTGAAAACTCATGTATTAAAAATTAAAATAATTTTATTTTGTAACATTCAACATAATCACCCTCCCAATCCAAGCACTTTTAGAGTCATTCAGGCAACTTTTAAATACCAGTGTTGAAGAAATCTCCCACCAGGTCACTAAGCCAGCTTTGCACCTATTCCTTGACTTCTTTTATCATTATTAAAGCGTTTGCCATCCAAGTATTCTTTAAGGGAGGTGAAAATATGGTAATCACCTAGGGCCAAGTCTGGATTGTAAGGTGGATGACTTACTATATCCCAACCAAACTTGATCAGAAGGTTCTTAGTGGAGTTTGCAACATGAGGACGGGCGTTGTTAAGTATTAGCGACACACCTTTTGTCAACATGCCCGGAACATCAATTTGTCATTCAAAATGGTCTTTATGGAACCTTTAGAAATATTAGGAAGCAATAAACAAAGTTCACGAGCAGTTACAGGTCGATCTTGTCGCACCAATCCATAGACTTTCGCCACTATCTCATCTGTTATGGATGTTGTTGGTCACCCACTTCACTTTACATCGTAAATACGTATTTATCCGCCCTGTTGAAACTCACAAACCCATTTACCTACTCACATTTCCTTATGTACATACATCCCTCTTCATAAACTCCACAAAGCTGTCTGTGAATTTCATAGGAGGCAAGTCTATTGCTGTAAGAAACCACAAGACAGGCTTGGCGGGTATGAAAATCAGGAGATCCATTTCAAACCATTCTAGTTGGCAAACTAAAAGGTTCAGAGGATTCAGCGATGGTTTGTTGGAAAGAGGGGGATGATGGGAAATAGCAGTGTTGCCACCTCTCTCGTTCGACGTTATAAGCTTAAGCTAGAGTGTTGGAGACCTTACTTATTGACCAACCCTCATAATATCTGAATAAATTTGGCTGTTCATATAATTATTATCTTGAAATATGATCTGATCTCCAAAATTTCGGTAATAAGTGCATAACGTAAATTCCGATATTGTTTTCAGGAGAATTTAGTCTATCATTTAACTGCTCTTGAGCTCAAGATCGGACCACTTGTTCGACAAGTGAATCAATCCATCTCTCATTTGAGAACCATCCAGTATTTCATAACAAGCAAGGGAAACAATATCGCACAACAGGTAAACAATAAACTTACATCATGCTCTCATCACTTATATCATGACAAGTTTATTTACATAACAAACTGAAAATAGTTCAATTATTATTTTCATGTAATCTTGAAATAATTATGTATTTTGATTTTTTCTTTTGCAGTTTGTAGAAAGTTATTCAGCCAGTCTATTTGGATATATTGAGCAATATATAGATTTTCTGCATGGTTCTATATCAGGAAATACTGCAACTTGCAGGCCGTTTTATAACATATATGATTATACAAGAAATTATTTCTGTATGAAAATTGTTGACCCTTTGGTAAGGTTTTTTTTTTTAATTTTTTTTAGAACATATTACTTATTAACTGTTGCTTGTAACCTATCTACTTAATGCTGGGTGTTTTTAAATCTAGTGACCATTTACCTGTTTTCGACCAATATTGGCATTGTGCACATATGATATGGTCCTAAAATAAACCATTTGACTTTCTTATTCTGGAAACAATTTTTCAGTTTCTTTAAAAAAAAATTAGAATAGCCCTCATACATACCTATGATAAGTAGGAGTTACTCTTGAGCCCAACCTGACTGGCTCGGGCCAGACTAATGGGCCAGTTCATTACCCTATATCCCACTGCAGTTGGGACCAGCACTAGGTAGAACATATTAATAGATGTTTTATAGTAGTACCATACAGTAACATTTCAGTATACCACTCTATAGTCCAACTGGCTATCAGTTTTGGTTGTTTCTTGCTCAGAATTGAGAGCAAGTTCTCTTGGAAGAAAACAAATTACAAAGTAGTAGGATAAACTTTCTGTACTTTAATCAGCTATAGATTTCAAATCTGTGGTCTTTAGGGTTCTTAAATAAAACATATTGCAATCATTAATAAATATGACCTTAACATTTTTAACATTTTTTTTTTATTTAAATTAGCTAAGTTCGTATTGGTTAAATAGAAAAAAATAGAACAAAGAATTTATTAGAGTCTGAGAAGTTGAATTTTTATTTATTCCTTAATTTGATTTTTTTGTTTCTTTTTGCAGAATGGGTTTTGGTTTACAACATTATGGTGCCTAATGATATTTGTGTGTATTACACCACTCAGTTTAAAGCTGGTTGATATTTTACGGAATGAGCAGGGACACACTATAAGGTAATTTTTTTAAAGAAACATTTTACTGATTAAATGGAAACAATATCTATCACAATAACTACAGTTGGACCTCCTTATACAAATCTTCTGTACAACTAAAACAAGTCTCCGTGAATTCTCCATGTAAAAGTGTTTCTATAGAAGGAAAATAATTTCACTAGAACTAACAAATTTCATAGAAGTAAGGATAAAGATCAGGATAAGAATAAGGATTCCGTGAATTAATATTGGATAGTTTCTATCTCTAGCACTAATAATTTTACAAATATTATTCTAATATTCTACCTCCCTTAGTTTAATTGAAATCAGAATCATTTTTGCATAGTATAGGGAAATCTCTTAGTCTAAGTTTAGAATTAGAACCATGAGCTACAATATTGTGCTTAACGGTGTAATATAATAAATAAATAAATATATTCTTTTTGGAGGTTTGTAAAGCTCTTGTTGAAGCGAGCGTAAGCGAGCTTCTTACATTCAACGAAATATGCATCTTGGATGTCTGTCTGTCTGTCTGTAACGTTTACGCGTGCGACGATAACTTGAGTAAAAGTTGACCGATTAAGTTAAAATTTGGAATACATGTTCCTTTTACTAATACTCAGGCTAAGTTCGTTGGACAGCGTGATCCGTCCAAGCGTTCGCGCGCAATGCTCGCGTAAACGTGAGCTTGAAATTTAAAATTGGAATTTCAGGACGGGAAAAAATTCTGTCATTACCTATTTGATGAGACGAACATTTTTTTTCAAATAAAATTTCTTAGTAAAACCAACAGCGACACCACCATGAATTAATAAAGATCGCTAAAACTATTAAAGCGGACCTAAACGTTTAAAATAAAGAAAACAACCTTTTTACCGATATCTTACGTTCTAACTCGACGATTTTAATAAAACTTCATATACATCGTCTAAAGTACAATTGGAACAGGCATGAAAAATTTCAACTTGATTCAAGTAGTAGTCTTTGCGTAATGATGAGATACATTTATAATAATTGTTTAAAAGCTACCGGCAGGTGGTTAAGGTTCGAAAGGCATGTAGTGTATAGGTTTATCTAAGAAGGCAAGCTTTGTACCGAGTACCCCCACACTACCCTCTTGCACTTATCTTCAACTATGGCATTCGTCATGAATTAATTTTAATATTCAGTATTTCATTGCAATTCGCTCGCTTCGATGATAGAGCCACGCGATGCCTAGTCTATTTACAGCGTAATTTGCTCACCATACAAATGTTTAAATGTAAATCATTACCACTTTTAGAAAAAATCTATTAAAAGACGTAGTAATGAAGAACAATGAAGCATACCATTAATATGAAATGACTCCAAGTTCGGCGTCTACAATTTTGAAAAACCAGGATTCAATATTTAAACTATACGATACAATAGTGGAGATTGAAAATCAAATATCTAGAGGTTGTAAGTATGAAGACGTAAATGAAACTGTTCTGAACATAAATGTGTGAAAAAATGGTACGGGATAAAATCTTCCTCTTTCATTCAGGACTTCTCATTTTTATCTTTTGAAAAAATTCTAAATAACAAAATTTTTTCTGGAACTATCAATTTTGTTGTATGGAGGTCAGAATGTATTTGAAAAATATGTTATGGCTTATGTTATATAGTTTAAGTAGACTTTGTTAGTAGTTCAATGGGAGGACAAACAACTTGATTAAAGCAAGCAATCAGGCCCTAATTTGGGCCTATGTTCGCTAATTCCTAATCACTTAGAGAGCACTTGACTCCAGCCTGGTTGCACTATACACTGAACCTGTTTAACACTGTTCTTGCTAAGGGTGTTGTTCCTGAATCTTGGTCAGAATCAACTGTACATCTACTCTACAAAAAAGGAGACGTCTCCCTTCACTCTAATTATAGGCCAATAGCACTCCTTAATCTATATATATAAAATCCAAATACCACTCACTGACACATCACAATATCTCTGAAGCCACTGGACCTACAACCATGAAATTTTGTAGGTGTGTTCTTCATACCTTCTAGGTGCTCGCTAAGAAATATTTTAAAAATCCGCTACCTTGATTCAAGATGGCGGCCATTTATATTCAAAATTCGACAAGACGGGATATCTCGGGAACCAATTGTACGGGAACCTTGAAATTCAGAAGTTGGCTTCCTTTTATGAAATTAGTAACTTTTGATAAATAGATTATCAATCGGGCATTTTTATTCAAGATGGCGGCCTTACATATATAAAAGTCAACATGTGTGCATGTTCTTTATACAAATCTACAGTTTTAGTCCGATCTCGATGAAAATTTGCACACTTGACTTTCAAAGCAAGGGGAAAATCACTGTCTACATGAATATTCAAAATTTTAATTTTGGTACACAGGGGTACGGGGTACAAATGTCAAAGTAATGAATACCCTTCATGATGCATATCCCTGAAAAGCTCTTTTAGAGGACAGTAATTGTTGTTATGTACAGTTTTATCATATTTTCACTTGGGAGGGGGGTAAAATTGAAAGATATAGCTATATCTTATATACCGTAAAATCTCGCGTATAATACGCACTTTTTTTTACCTCTTTTTTCCTTCCAAAATAGGGGTGCGTATTATACAAGTGAAAAAAATACTTCGTTTTTCAACTTAAATTTTACCTCAATAATTGGAAAATATTAAAAACAAAGGTAAACATACTTTTTTTTAACAAAAACTGATTTTATGTATCTCATCGTATACATTTTGGTTTTACCATACTTATTTCTATTCTCTTTTTTTTTAGACAAAAAAAAAGACTTGTTATCATCATAGTAGTTTGTTATTTTATTTCGCTAGATGATCAAAGTCATGGATAAAAGTAGATAGAAGATAATTTTTTTGTTTATCTCAAAAACCGGTACCGCCGTGAGATTTCACTGGTGATTACACCATGTGATAACACCGGCTTGATGAAGCGGATTGTGAACAGCTCGGTAAATAGTCTGACTAAAGCATGTTACATTTCTATGGTTAATTCTGAGAAGAATTCTAGGAGCAAAATAGAATATAGTTGGTTAAATCAATTAAGAGACCTGGTGTACAACACTGATTTGGACAGTTACAACTTTGAAGAAAGCCCGGAAATAAGTAATCAAAGTATAAAATCTAGTCTAGAAGTATGGTCTAACAAATGTTTCTCACAAGATATTGAAGCTGTTGTGGCATCCTCTTATAATCCCTTCTACAGGCGGATATGCAACTTTAATTTCTCAGGTGAAGATAATCTTAAATTAAGATATAAGATGCCTATAATCAGACTGATTACTCAACTTAGATTAAGCAACAAACAAGTGCTCATAATCTTCATGAAGGGTATTAAGCATCAAATTGATTCGGATGCCCATTGCACAATTTGTAACAGGCAAACAGAAGAAACAATTATTCACTTCTATCTTTCTTGTCCCACTTATCAAGACCTTAGAGCCCATTACATAGCACAATATATCAGTGAACACACAGAGCTAAACCTAGCTCTAACAGATCTACTCAGTGATCTGACCCATAAGAAAATTAAAAACATATACAAGTGAAGCGTTAAATCTGAGATCCCTCATCCTGAACGTGTAACAACAAGAGCAGTCTAGTCACTATGTCAAACTACAAACCCAGGCCTTGCAAGACAACTTTGCGCAAGAAAATAAAAAGAGGGAAAGAAGAAAAAATTAATGAAATATAAATATATATTATGTTAAATAATTTATATAAATCTTAAATTTATTTTGTAATTTTTATTGCTTCTTTCTAATTATATATTGTCATTGAGGGCCAAAATATAATCTCCTAACAGAAAGCTATACTTATAATTACTGCTTTAAAATTGTAATAATTCTGTTTATATTATAAAAAAAAATATAGATTATAATCTATGTAGTCTGTAATATCTAATGTAAGAACTATGAACTCATACTACTTGTACAGTTTTGTAAAAAAACTTAAACAAATATACAAATATTCTTATTCTTGTCTGAAAGAAGAATGAGACGACACTCACTCGCACTTGCTCACTAATAAATGGCCTACGACCGACTGACACGTGTTACATACATACAAAAAAATGAGTATGCANATTATTCTTAATCTCCAATTTTACAATTATTACAATAATACTGTATTCAGGAACTAGAACTACAAAACTTGAAATGAAGTAAGGAAAGTAAAGTAGCTTCTTTGGGTCTTAAAAGTACATTCCTAGAGTATAACTTCAAGGGTTAAAATTGTCAGTTCATAGTAAAACCACAATAGCAAGTGGTTCAACGGGGTATATTATATTTTGATAATTGCAATTTCTTAAGTTTCGTCTTGACTGATGGACCGAACAGAGCAATAAGCCGAGCATTGGTCTTAGCACAGGTGCCAAACAAGCTATGTTCGGCACCCCAATCTGGTTGTTGTCAGTTTTTTGACAAAAATTGTATTAATTCTTTTTATATTATAAAAAAATATAGATTATAATCTATGTAGTCTGTAATATCTAATGTAACAACTATGAACTCATATTTGTACAGTTTTGTAAAAAAACAACAAATATACAAATATTCTTATTCTTACTTAGAGATTATAATCTATGTAGTCTGTAATATCTAATGTAAGAACTATGAACTCATATTTTTACAGTTTTGTAAAAAAACAACAAATATACAAATATTCTTATTCTTACTTAGAGAGTAGCCACTTCACACACCAATTAACCGCTCAAAGCAAATACAGTGTGATATCAGAGTGCCGAGATTTGGGATCAAACGACCTTGTTAATACCCCTTGATTCAGCAAATGAATACCAGCAGTTTCATGTGTATTGATGACTGAGCAGACAGCACTAGTGACTTAAGCACCACTATTACACCGGACTGCTATAAAGTAGAGTTAGTTTCTTTATTTAATTTAGTATTATATATATTATTTTTTATATTTTATTCCAGGACTCAATCTGAGGAATCGATTAATAGAGATGAAACTCCTGTGTGGTCAACTACTGCGTAAATATTCTTATTCTTTTATTTTTTATTATTATTTGATTTAATTGTAAAAGTGAAGATACACATGCCATAAAATTGGGGAAGTAGCTTGCGTGCCAAAAGAGGGTATTTGTCAGTAACTGTAACTGATTTATCTTGGCATATTAAGTTTTTATCTGCAGCTACAGGCGTGCCATTTAACATATACACGTGCAAGTTGCTGGTATGTTTTTGTGCAAACTACAGGCATGTGTATCTCCACCTTAATGCATTGGATCATGCAAAAATATCCTGGGGGAAAGTAATCATTGATTTTAAAACAAAAAAAATAAATAATTTAAGATCTCTTGGTAATTAGTTTGTGGAGGCTTGGAAATAAATTAATATATTTGTGATAATTAACACAAGATTAAAATATAAAAACATGAAAAATTTAAACAGGAAATCTTCGCTGAGATGACATGTTCCTGTCAAAACAATGTTTTTACCAGGAGCGAATCACAGTTGACGTATGTTTTAGACTCCACTGTAAAATTAAAATACTTTGAAACAAAATATTCTTAACTTAAAATGTTGGGTTTATTTGATAAATCCATTCTAAAATATGGCATACTTCATTTTGTGCACTATTATCATAGACATACTTTGTCAAATGTATCTTTTTAATCCCATTTAATATAGTGTTTCATAAAAAAAACTTCCATAATTTGATTTAAATCACTATACCATTTCATCTTAGAATACAAATAAATAATCTGAAGATGTCAAATGTAAAAAGCATAAGGGAGATTAGAGAAAATGCTTCATGTAAACCCAATAACTTTAATCCTATTGTAGCATTAATTACTGCAGTAATTCTTTCAAAATTAAACAAACCCTAGCACCCATTATTTAAACTGTTCTTACTTTAGTCAGAAACAATTGCAAATGTTTACATAAACGATTGCAAAATACTAATTCTTTAAAGCATTTGCACTTATATGACATTTATTTTGGTTTTCTTCTTTGAATATGTTAAAATCAAATACATAAGAGTTTTCCTATTCCAATTTGTGCGATACAAGATATTATTTTAAGGAATAATTCTTTGAAGAATTTATTCTTGCCATTTAATATCTCTGCAGGTTTTGTCGAAAATAAACATCAAAGGTGTGAAGGTGGTATATTTTTTGGTTATATTATGTATATTTTATATTGGTAACCGATGGTATAATTTCATAAGATTTGTAATTCAAATATTTCTGTGAATTACAATATTTTTTTTTACAAAAAAACATTCCTATAAAAGACATAAAAGGTTTGTTGTAAAGAATTAACTTTCTCGTATTCATGAAACAATTACTTTTTCCGGAACTGATCGCAGTGCTATTTCTATCAAAGATATTTGGAATGCTGGGAACAAAAATTAATCCTTTTAAATTGGGGTTATGAAATTTAATTCCCCCCTTGTGATTGACAGGGAGGGGCTCAGGAAATCATACCAACCGGCGCCATATTATCTAATGAGTAACCCCCTCCCCTCCCCCAAACAGGGGGGCCACTCCCAGAACATTTTTTTTTTTTTTTTTTTTTTTTTTTTTTTTTTTTTTTTTTTTTTTTTTTTTTTTTTTTTTTTT
>KZ651791.1:170329-194171 GCA_001010745.2 Gerris buenoi
TATATATATATATATATGTATATGTATATCTAATTAAATAAGACAATGGTATTTCCGTGCCTAGTAACTCTTGTTGCCGGTAATTTTTTAGCAATTAGTTCCACCGCATTGCGGTCTTTGTTATGGGGAAAAAGTGAAATAAGATCTTTTAAAATAGTTATCGTCAAATTGTAAGTTATTACAGCAAGTTTGTAAGTTATCAAATGAGGATCCTACCGTCGATACTTGTCTGATCTGAAGATCACTGGACCGGTTTTGGCTAAACGCCATCTTCAGCAGACTCATAGAGTACTACGAGAGACTTCGACTCTGCTGATGATGGCGTTTAGCCGAATCCGGTCCAGAGATCCTCAGATCAGGCTTGTATCGACGGTAGGGATATCCTCATTTGATTATATATATATTTGTTTTTCTGGACATATAATTTAGTCCGGACTATTTTCTTGCTTAAGTCCTCCTTGTAAAATAGGTAATTAGATAATTTTACTAGAAAACAGAAAACTTATCGTAAATCTTAACTGAAATTGGTCATACTGCAAATCTTAACTGATCTCCACAGTTATACATAGATCAAGAAGACGGACATTTATTTACTTAATTAGAGTTTCTTATAACTCTATACTTTTATCAACCACTATTTGTATTTAAGTGTCTTTGTTCGTGAAAGTGTAGTATTAAAGTTAAGGCGAAAAGAAGGGAGTTCCCTAAATAACGAGTAAAAATAAACTAATATTACATTTAGTCTTATATAAATAATCTAAAACAGAAAGTAATTAATAAAATTAAGCATAAAAATACTGGAAGTAAAGAGATACTAATAAACTATAGTTAGTAGAGGTCTATGCAATCCTAAGATAAGAGAAACAATTGTAAAATCACTTTTATGTAAGAATAATATTTTACTAAATCACAAAACCTGAACTAGTAAAAAAGAGATCTTAAAAATAATTACCTAGATAAATATTTAAATAGTATAAAAAAATTACATATAAAAAATTAACATTACTTCTTATTTTTAAACCTGTGATTTATGTAATTACAAGCATATGAATAAAGAACTGTAAAAAACAATAAATTGTACACATTTAGTAAGAGAAAGAAAAAATAAGACATGCGTCGGACAGTTCCAAACCAGTTTGAAGTGTGGTTGGAACAAACCTATTATAACAATACACAATATAAACAAATTCTTCAATAAGAGATAAACACAAAATAAACATTTCAGTTTATTTAATAAAAAGAAAAGAACTTTAGAAAACCATTGGAAATTTAGAAAACTTGTTTTGTTTTATCGAAGTAGACAAAATATTTATATCTATTGTTTGCCATAAAAACACATTCTTACAATTCACAATTTCCTTGTGCTAGGTGTGCTAAATTAAAAGCTGAATTATGAAAAAATAATTAAATAAATAAGATTGATATCTTTATAAAATTTAGGAATACATTATCTTTACTAAACTAAAATTAGACATAAAATATAAAAAGAACATATTTTATGAAAATAAATTTCATATTTTATCTTACTGACACCACTAACTTTTAAAAAGAAGAATACAAAATTATACAGTATTAATATTAATTAAAAAAATAAAATAAAATAAATTAATAATCTAATTTATTGACCTCAAAATAATTAATTATGAGTCCAGTCACTGGACAGTTTAGCGTATCGAAATTACTAATAAAAATACAGCTTGAATAAACAAATATGTAATCGAAAAAAATAGTTGTCATAAACAATACTGCTCTAAAATTAGTATAAAAAAGTAATTTTGTCTTGTCAAAATATGGCTAAAAAAATTAAAATAATCTCTATAATTAGAGCATATATTTTATGGCCTCAATAATAAAATAAAATTATAAACAATGAGCTATAATAAAACGCTCCTTATCATATAACTCGGTGGGCGTGGTCTGTATTAGATATATGTTTGTTTTTTTTATTAGATTATTCTATCANTTTATTATAATATGAATAATGTATTTTAAATTTTATAGAAAACATATTAGAAATATATGTTTATTTTTTTAAGTAAGTAATTTATATATTATATAATATAAAAAATGAAATGTATACATATATTAATAAAAAATTGAAACCCATGAATGAAAAAAGAAATTAGTTTTTACATACTTAATATTACATTGAAATATAAAAGAAATTGTATTGATAATAAATTATTTTCAATAATAAAATTAACCAATAAGCATTGAATGCAAAAACAGTTCGTTTAAACAGTCTAAAATCAAAAAGGAATGTGAGCGAAGTTATGTATTCATGTATGTATTAATTTATAATTTTTATAATAATATATTAAATGTGCCCAAATAAACGTATGTCTTTCGATTCCTTATTCTAATTAAAACGTATAAAATAGATAATTGTTAATAATAATATTTATTTTTTATGATTAAGTATTCAATAAAATAACATATATAATTTAAGGCTCTCCGAAATTGGGTTTTAATAGAGGATTATAATCTTAAGTCTTTAGTTTACGATAATTGAAAATGAAAATATTTTAAGTATTCTCTATGAGAAGCCAAAATGTATTCTTCAATGAAAATTCCTTGACATAAAGTTTAACTCTTTGAGTCTAAGATCCTATCCTATCATATACAATAAACACCTGATTGATAATTCAATCATTTAAACAAATTGGATTAATAGAATTCAGCTCTGATGGGAGCGCATTAAGACCTACTAAAGGTCATCTGAAAAATAATCGATTCACATATGATTTCTCGCAATCTACAGACAACGAAATCAAAACTGCATTAGTAGATGTCTACGTTTCATCCCCCTACTCGAAGGAGCATGAATACTCTAAATCAATAACATGATCTGTTAACCGAAGACGCGTAGGCCAAGATATCCTTACTTTCTGCTAAATAAGTTTAACTAAGATAGCTAAGATCTATTCCAAACTTGATGCTAAGATTATTTCTTTGACCGTCAAAGATAATTACACAACAACGTAACATCTCGGATCAAAAATTCATAAAAAAAAAAAAAATCTGAATCTTATCTTAATTTTATCATTGTTCATTAACCAGGTGAGATAAGTGACAAAATTATCATTTTTGATTTCATGAAGTACACTTATAGAATTTCATCTCATTATCTACTTACAAGATCTTATAGCATTAGATAAAAAGGTCAGGAGAATAAACTCGGTATTACGTTCTGTAGCTCGATGCTCAATGAATGGAAGTCCATTTGTGGAATTTTTAAAGTTACATAATGGTTTTAATCAGCTGTTCACGACCTAATTGCCCTCAAATGATAAGGTATAGATAAATAGGTTCTTATTAAATGGAGATTCCAGGTTTTTTAAGGTTATAAGAATTAATAGCCCGTACTACTATAAAAGTATTTTCTGAAAAAGTTACATCGAGTTGTTCTTAAGATTGTAATAGATATCGATGGATGGATAATATCGTTGAAAACAAATTAAACCAACGTGTTTTCAATCACGATAGTTGTCTATCATACATAATAAACAATACACTGAAATATTAATAAATTTCCATTACAATTAAAAATACAGTATAAATAACTATAGCTATAATATATATTATATATAATATAATAAATAACGGGTAATTACGGTATACAAATAAATAAACTGGACAAGATTAATTTTTGAGTAACTTTGTAATTCTGTTCCATTTATAATATTATCATTAGACTTATTTAGTTACGTTGTTGACACAAATCAAACGGGGTACACATACCATTAATTGCATGATTATATGCAATAAAACGTCTCGTCAGTAATCAAATATAAGAACTATCAGCATTTCTTTTTTTAAACAAGTAAATAATCTTGAATTCATATTATTGTTAAACTTATTTAGTTGCGTAGTAGGCACATATCAAACGGAGTACACAAAACATTAATTGCATGATTACATGCAATAAAACGTCTGGTCAGTAAATATAAGAACAATCAGCTTTTATTTTTCAAAACAATTAAACTATCTTGGATTTATATTATCCTTAGAATTATTTAGTTGCGTTATATATAGACAAAAATCAGATAGAGTACAAAAACATTACTTGCATGATTACATGCAATAAAAAGTCTTATCAGTAAATATAAGAACAATTAGATTTTTTTTTTTTTTTTTTTTTAACAAGTAAAATAATCTAGCTTAATTTTTAAAACTTAAGTTTAGAGACATACATTTCTAACACAACTTATAACAAATTAAAATACAAGTTTAAACTTAATCTTAATTTAAAATTTAAGCAGCGTGAGTTAACACTAAAACTATCAATACATAACTAAAACTTAACAAAAACGTATAAATAAAATTAATAAGAAATTTAACACTAAAGCCTGGTCCAGACTGCCGAACCGAACAGAGGAAACGAGCCGAGCATTGGTCTCTGCGCATGCCCAGAGTAAGATGCGCAGGCGCACTTTAGACTGAGCCATGCGCAGAGACCAATGCTCGGATCGTTTCCTCTGTTTGGTTTGCCAGTCTAGACGAGGCTTAACTCTACATAATATATAAAAAGGTCAACGATACATTAATTATAAAAAAAGAAAATTTTATTGATTTAATCAAATCTGTTTAAATAATCTTAACAAAAAAACTAATAGACATAAAGTAACTATGGTTTCCTTTGAGAAGACATTTTAAAAAGTACAAAAAGGTTCGAATTAATAAATTATTAAGGTTTGATTTTTTTTCAAAACTTAACTACTTATGTTAAATGTTATTAATACACCCTAAATCCATTCAGACTCATTTTTAAGTCCCATTAGAACTATTTCAACCTGACACTACCTACATCATAATAATCTTTTTCCTCGTCATATTACTAATATATGTATCTGTAAATCCCGATTGTTTCATTTTATAAACCACTAAACAAGTTTATTAAAACACGATAATTGCAACTAGCTTTTTTTAAAAAAAAAAAATATCTAAAACAGTAAAATGATAATTCAAATCTAAATATGGAAAAAGTTATATATAAAAAAATTGGATTGGAGAGCTAAATCAATATTTAATACGTATTAGGGTTATTCTAATGCTGAAAGCACTTAATTTATGCTTTACCTATTTAATGATAATCAAATCCATGTAATAATGACTTAAGTATTCTGCAAGGATTAAATTGTAGAAAAAGTTTATAAAAAATATTTAATAATTTCCATAACAAGACCACATTAATACCACAGCACAATACGTTTTAAGTTGTAAACATTTCCACAAAAACTAAGCTAAAATTAACAGCGAAAAACTGCAGTCGAACGCGAAGGACTGGAATTATCCTAAAAGATAGCGCGTAAATCTTAACGCCGAAATGACATTCTTATCTATGTTAGAAGAGTTTAAATTCATGAGGGTTTTTGTCAAAGGATAATAAATAATAACAATATAATAATGAGTTAATGGTAGCAACACGATAAGGCTCATTCAAGTAATAACCTAAAAGGACTATATGACAAACTAAAACTGTTTATTTGTTAAAAATATCTCGAGGTAGCAGCAGCTCTAATCCGATGTTACTTCTTTGGGTTTAAGCGTTATTCATAACCTTCTATTTTTAAGAAACTGATTTTAGGAACTTATACCTTTATGAATTTAAACTCTTCATATTCTAAAACACCTCCATCGTCGATTTTTAAGACACTTACATCTTCTATTATAAAACTCTGTCATAATCTATTTATACTTACTTCAATTTAAAACACTTTCAATATCAATTGTAAAACACTTTCATTTCTATTGTATTAAACTTCCATAATCTATTGTAAAAGACCGTCATTATCTATTGTATAAAACCACCAGATCTATTGTAAAACACCTTCATTATCTATTGTATAAAACCACCAGATCTATTATTGTAAAAGACCGTCATTATCTATTGTATAAAACCACCAGATCTATTGTAAAACACCTTCATTATCTATTGTATAAAACCTCCAGAATCTATAGTAAAACACCTTCATTATCTATTGTATAAAACCACCAGATCTATTGTAAAACACCTTCATTATCAATTAGCATTTAGAATTCACATGGAAGCATTACACTGGTCAAATGCAGTAGTACTTTTGTTTTATGAAACACCTCCAAAATCTATTGTAAAACACCTTCATTATCTATTGTATAAAACCTCCAGAATCTGTTGTAAAACATCTTCATTATCTATCGTATAAAACCTCCAGATCTATTGTAAAACACCTTCATTATCTATTGTATAAAACCTCCAGATCTATTGTAAAACACCATCATTATCAATTAACACTTGGCCAATGGCAGAAGTACTTTTCTTTGAAAAGTTTCAATAAGGACTTATAAAACTATTTATCTAGGTCAGATCAATATACTGACAAATCCGATTAATCTGCATTCAGCCTCTTAACTAATCATTGGAATATCAAGTCTCTTAAAATAATTATTCTTGTAGGAATAGCACCAATGTGCAATTTTAGTGTAACACAGAAAATTCTAACCTTTCTTTACTCAAAAGGGCTTGTATGTCAAAAGGTCTTGTCTTTCATCTCAATTCAATTAAACTTAAAACCAACAAATTATATTCAAGCAAACATTTAACGACATAAATTAAAGCCTATTAAATTAATCTAGGCTTGATATCATGTCCTCGTACAACTTAATTTACCTAGTAGTAGTAGTAGTAGTAGTCTAGTACTTCCTACTAGAACTGGTAGGACGAACCACTTGTTAAAACCTTGCAATTAGGTCATCACTTGGCCCTTTTTACGCCCCGTGGTGGAGAGTTCCAGCCACTTCACACATCATACATTTGTACATTGTACCGCCGACGCGAGTATGGTGTGGTCATTAGTAAGCTATATAAGCGTGGGGGAAGAGTCCCCATAAAGAGTGTCCCTCGCCCTGCTCCGTCCTCGAACCATAGATACAAATTACATCATCATGACTAATTCAACTCAATCAAAGCAAAACCTACATTTTAGTAAGTTAGCTTAACTCTAAGACTAAACATTCATGATATAGGAATTGATCGATAAGAAGTATAGTTATTTCATTAAAATATAAAAACTCTAAATATCTCTTCAGCCTGATATTATGGGTAATTATTTATCCATTTGACCTATCTTTCACATATTATTTCCTTCGTAGAATTCAGAAGGATATTGTCGATAAGGCTTTTAACTTTTTGTTGCCACGAGTTTATAATTCATAAAGACATCTTTAGTACATCATTCATATATGACATTATCTCACCCAAACTGGGTTTTATCACGCTAGCAGACCTGACTTTCAACTTCACCCTAAGGCCATTTGAAGTGTATAATAACATCATAAAGTGATAATGGAAGTCACCGTTAAGCCCTAAAAGACCTCATACTCGTATACAAAAATATAAACAGAACAGGATTTTATATCACGTTTTATCGCCAAAGTGATAAGAGGTGCCTACATACTACTCCACTCAAGAGCATTAAGTATTTAAGACTATAAAGTGGCACACTCATACAGCCAATACGACTTATACTTTAATTCTATAAATGAGATGAAAGAATATTCTTTAAAGATGAAAAAAGCATGAAGTATGTCAGAAAATTAATTTAAAAATAAGTTGATTATTAAAAACAAGCTTTTATTCGTATTCTTCTCAGCAAACCCTTTCATTTGATACCCATATCATGGGTGCCCTTAAAAAATAACTAGTCCGCCATACTGGATTTAGAATGACGTCACTTGCTAACCATGCACTGTCATCCAAACTAATCGTGTATGGAAAATGTCAATTCAATCGGTTGAGGATAACTGCGAAAATTCAGTTGCATATTTGACCCGAACATACATACATACATACATTGCAAGTTAAATAAAAGCTTGTAAAAAAAAAAACAATATTATGAAAGAATAATGGCACTTTTTACATAATTATAACACTTGTTAATATTTTTCTTTTGTTAAATTTATATCACTGATTAAACATTATAAAAGGACATAGAAATACATGTAAGCTTATTTAAAATTAAATTGGCCGACACAAAAATAAACCAATATCCTATTAATTTATAAATGGAAAAATCAATTGATATGCCTTTAGTGTTGAAGCAAACATTATTAAAGTAAATATTGCATTATGTTAATAATTATTAATGCTATCGTTAAAAATAGAAAAATAGTTAATAATAAAAAATGAAGTATATTATTTATTTATTAATTTCTTTTACTGAAAACAATCCAACCCGGCAGGAAATCGAATCCCGATCTTCCTTCTTTTTCATTTTTTTTTCTCAGAAGGCAAAGCCACTAATGAAAAAATGATTTTTAAATGGACCAACAATTTTATAAATGTAAAAACCAAAAAGACGGGGTTCGAGGAAATGTTTTAATATATCGACCACCTATTTATTTGAAAGCACCTTAAATCAATAAATAATTTACTTGACAACAACAAAACGAACACATATTTCACATTTTCACAAATTATACAATTAATTATAAAATTGATACACGTTTGAAAAAGTAATAAGAAAGTCTTATATTTTAAGCTACGTACACACGGGATGGTTAAACTAGCGTATAATTCAGCTACAGTTTGACTGTAGCTGTGGGACCGTTTCGTTTGGTCCAATAAAATGCGTATAGTTGAACGATACGCTAGTTTTTTTTAGCTATAGTATTGTAGAAAACTATTCCCGTGCGAACACCCTCTTCATAAATTATACTGAAAACTTTCAGGTATACCACAAGAATTGATAGTGTATAGTTGATAGCTCTAGCGGTTTATCTACGATCATTTTCCTTAACCACAAGTAGGTTTACTGGTTGAGGTTATTATTCATGCATAGGTATAAACATCATATGTGAAGATTATAAATATTCAAAAGTCAACTATAGCAACCCTACAAAATTACTGTCTGGTTTTGATTCTACCCCTTGCGGCCACACTTTATAGTAACATTTTGCGTACGGCTGACTATAACTAGAGCTCATGTGAACATATATGCTACTTTATTATACCTATAGTCAAAACTATAAGCTAGTTTTCTATCCCGTGTACGTAGCTTTATGTAGTGGGAGAGCTTCAGCAGCAGATATGATCAAAAAACTTAAATTTTTTCCGATGAAGTTTTCGTTATGAAAGATATGTATCAGACATTTGCCTCTCTATACGGAAGGTTTTTCAAGGTAATCCAAATCGTAATACGATTGTTTCTGTTTTTAGTTGATATTATGTCCGTATTTAATAGCTTTGTAAAATTTTCCAATATGAAATGGTAACCACATATGATGCAGCCTACATTCAAAAGAGTCTAAAGTAAAAACCTAAATTCTTATTAAAAAAAAAAATCTAATTTACAACCGAAATTAAAAAACAATACACCTAAGAGTACGATATGATCTGAATATGGTTACAAACTAGAATCTTAATAGGTTTTGTATTTTAGGCTTCTATGAGACTGTCCTAAAGTAAAAACCTAAATTCTTATTAAAAAAAAAAATCTAATTTACAACCGAAATTAAAAAACAATACACCTAAGAGTACGATATGATCTGAATATGGTTACAAACTAGAATTTTAATAGGTTTTGTATTTTAGGCTTCTATGAGACTGCTCAAACGACAAAAATGTATTTTCCCAAAACCACTATTTTGGATCTTAAAACATGTAATTACAAAGAAACCTCAACCACACAGTACTTTCTCTCTGTAGGTTTATATACCTACTTAAATAAGAAAGTGAACAGTACAATAATAGATAAAATGCTTATAAAATTAAATACATTTTTAAACACGAATACAATAAATGTTGTACACTATTAAAAAAAAAAAAAAAATGTCTTATTAAAAGTAATAATGAAAAATATCTGTATAGGCATATACAATACATATTATGCAACATAATATTATGCTTGTCTTTGAATAATGTTAATAGAAGTAAACCAGCAAAGCAATCCAAGTATAATATTTTATATATTATTTAATATTTTTAACATACAAGCTAAAAATATTTTCTTTGATTTATTTAGAATAAAATAACAATGATTGTACTTCTTCGCATAATATTTTTTTTTTTTTTTACATCAGATTGGACGAATTTCAAAAGACAAAAGTAATGTCTTAATATTTTTTTTGGCACTTGATTATATACATAGATGGGATAGAATATTACAGAGTATATATATAATCATTCGAAAAATAATTATGAATTAATAGAAAGTCGAATTTTATAATATCGACGAAGAAATAAAATATTAATAATTAACCATTTTGCAAATTATGTAAATAGATTTTTCAAAGGAAAGCTTGTCAATTTGATGGTTTGGTGAAAAAGAGCTTGATAAAATAGTTAAAATGACTAAAATCAATTTTTTCGAATAGTAACACAAAAATATAGTTTTAAAAAAATCATAAATTCAAGTTGTATTAGTTATCAATCGATCATTGCATTGACTATTCATTTATGATGTGAATATAAAATTCAAATGTAATTAAATAAGTTGCAACAAGCTTCTCTGTCAACCAGCTAAGCGTTTAAACGAATGATGATATAAATGTTTCTAAAAATGGCATAGAATTTTAGTTAAATAAGACGCACGCATGATGAGCGCAGATGTAAAAGGTTTGGAAAAAGAGTATATATATATTGGAAATGAACAAAACGCAACAATTAGTATAGTCATTTTACAAATAATAATTTTCTTGACATCTTTAAAGTAGGTAACATTTTATTACTTACTTAGGAGCTGTTTCTCATAATTTGGTTCTTGTCCCACAGTTTAGGTTGATTATGGGCACAATCTCTACTCCAAGTCAAGACAACGGATAATACCTAAATACTAATGTAAAAAGTTGTTACAAGGTATTGGAAAATATTTATATCTAAAAAACATTTTAATTTTATAAATTGATTTAAAAAAATTAAGAAAGGCAAATAGTAGTGGGAAAGTTATATTAACTCTAACAATTTTACGAGACATTTGATTTTTACGGTCGTAGACTGGCTCATTCGTTCAGTTAATTTAAAGGTTCTTAATGTAAATATTTCCAGATTTATACAACAAATGGGAGGGTTTATAGTTGGTTCAAGTCCAAAACTAGAAGGAAACCTTTGTTAAATACGATCCTCTGAAAATAAGCTCTTTTCATATTTAGGGAAAAGGGAGGTTCCTTAGAAAAAGATCGCTTAGATTTTACGTCAAATTTGATTTTAACAATGGATATGAAGCATAAAAATTCGAAAACTCGTGGAAAAATATCGACATACAGCGGAATGGATAGCTTAGCTTTAATCACTTGGTGATATCGTTTATAATAATTATTATAGGACGTAAAGTTTTAAAGATATTATAAGTATCTCTTTAAATAATTTGGTCCAGTGATTGTGCTGGAGGAAATTGCCGTAACAGTTTAGTTATCGTAAACGGGCAAGTTATCGTAATAGTGTCCGTTAGACATAAGTTTATTATTTTCCTCGTTATTTTTGGCCTCGTATCTGGCGTTGTGTTCTTTCTCTGATATTTCTTCCTCGAGTATTCTTTCTAGATCGGATCTCGGAGTGGTGACGGCGATCGGAGGAGGCGATTTAGGGGTATGCAAGTGGGGTTGTCCGTTAGGAATCTCGTTTTCGAATTCCATGGATTCAGGCATCGATCTTCTATTATTAACATTACGCGGAGGTACAAGGGAACCTGTCTCCGAATCTCTTACCAGTCGGTGGCCGGACTTAGATCTAGTCAATTGTTTCTCGATAAAAGCGTTTAAATCTTTCTCTTCTTTGTTAGTAATGATCTTGTTGATACATATCAAAAGAATTCCTATAAAGAGGCATACGGAAGCAGCCAAAATGAACTCATATACCCTTTCCATACTCTTATACTCCCACGTGTCGATGTCATCTGGCATCATCCCCGCTCCCATTAAGAACAAACCCAGCACTATGAAGACAACACCGACGTGAAGCATCCCCACACTGCTGGCCACCTTGCTGTCCGTACTCGTAACCTTGGTACTGACGATCTTCCTTCTTCCCTTCCGTTTCTTCTTGTCCAAAGACCCTATGCTGTTCCTCGGACTGGCGAATGAAGACCTCGACTCCCCAAGTCCCGATTCCGTGCTTTGCGTGCTGTATCTTCTCTCCTTCGCTTTCTTTTGCTCCTCGCGCCTCTTGCGCTGGCGTTTTACCGCCAGCGCAGAATGCAAGCCCATCGCGTGCATCTAAAACAAAGAACTTATTAAATATGTTAACAAAATATTCGATCAACAATATTCCCTGATCTATTCATCCAAAATACTGGTGTCTAGTGAGCATCCCGCAATTTCATCCAAAGACAGGAGATTCCGCAATAAAACAAAATTGTAACATTACTGAAGAACTACATTATTGAAGACATTTATTTAAAAGAATTAATTTTAAGTAGAAATATTTACAAAGAAATTAAAAGAAGGGGAAAAATGTGGTACGTTAATACTTTTAATAGTAACACAAGTAGAGTAATTAAAATATGTATATTTAAGAAAATACAGACTACGAATAAAAAATAAAAATTATTTATTAAAATTACAAAAGTATTCCAAAACGTGGTGGCAAACTAGAGAAAGGTAAAAAAATATATACGGAAAATCTATGCTACATAGGAATCAGTATATTTATTTCTTAAAGGATATAATATTTTATTAAGTTTATAATAATATTTTATAGTTATATAGTTATAATTATATTTTATAGTTTTAATTATGATATAATATTTTACACTGATAAATTTTAAAGAAATCAGTGAAAAGAGCAAGAAAAAGAAAATCACTTCTTCTCATTGACTGACTGAACAAGGATAAACAATCTAGAGATATGATTGCAAGTCACACCTCTTTTGCAACTCTATTATAAATATTGTATGTTTAAGATGTTCTAGATTCTAGAGACAAGGGACTTACATTTCTAAATCCAATCCAAGTCTCTTTTCGTTTTATATCTTGCTAAATGTAACTAAAATATAATTTTTATCAAATATAGATAAGAACTTTCGTAAAATTTGTGTTGTTTCATTCATTTAAAAGTTTAAAAACGATTTATGGTTGAAATGCTTAAATATTAAATAATTATGTAAAAAAATTATTAAGGTATTGCAAAAATGTCACAAAGTAACTTGAATACCGAATTTAAAAGGGATCAGCCGATAGTAACTCAAAACTTTGAAGAATTATAAGGTGTCAGAGGTCAATTTTTTTACAAATGAATACACAGAATGTAAACCAAATCAGACGTCAACATTGTTTATTTGCTTTGTAGACCAAAAAAGATTATACACCAAAAACTAATATCAAACACAGCCGAAGAAGGAATTTTGTCCCAATGTAATTTCTCTTTAAGTTGATGGCAGAAACATGTTTTATGAAACGTTCAAGATCGATTGAATGCTTTACGATAAAAGGCAAGATATAAAAGCCCTTGAACCCCATGACCTATGCAATGTAAAACTACCACTAAAATACATTCCCATCAGATTATACACTGTTTAATTTAATAAATATACAATTTAAATTAATTTATTTATTATTGGGGCAAGGTTAAAGGAAGTAGAAGTGAGTCCTACTAAAAGATAATCTATATTTCTACTTTAATAAATTATTTTATACATAAAACATGCAAAGAGATCTTTTCTCGTTCTTCACAATACTTCTAAAATTACGATAACATGATTTAGATTTCAATAGTCACCTGATATACAAACCACTATTAATATTACAATAAGATTGACTGTCAATAAAAAAAAAAAAAAATCTTACAAGTTAAACAACTAATAACTGAATGTGTTTTTCTCTAATGTGTGATAACTACTCATCATGAAAAAAGTGTGGCTCAATAACCAATAAAAGTCTTCTCACAAATAAAATGTTAATGCACAATTGACCGGTTTCGACTTATATCTATCACTTGTACTTTCAAAGTCATTCAGTGACTACTAGATTATCTGAAGAAGGCTGGTTTAGAACAGCCGAAACCGAACTAATAAATCTGTTATTTTGTGCAGGATTTTGGAACTTATTCCAATTTTAATGATCAATCTATATCTAATTTCTAAATGTACTTCAAGTAAATAACTGTATATTATTACATGGTCGTAATTTTAAACAAAAATAAATTATTCGTCTAAAAGAAGAAGAGGATAAAAAAAAGAACGTTCAATTTGCATTAATGTTCTTAACAAGAGGAAATGTTTCATGACTTATTTCTAATTACATATTTTGTTCTGCAAGATTCCACTTGAGTTGTCCTAAAATAATGTTTAAAGAAAAAAACCCCGAGATCCAGACCAATCCTTACCGATTGAGACTGGTGGATAAAGTTAGGAAAATGAAATAATTTTGAAATTCCTAGAGATAAGTTTGGATGCGGAATGTAAGCCACTGGTATGACTGGTATATAGAATTGCAATGATGGTATAAGCAAGGGAGGTTCTCTTCTTGGACACTTGGCAAAAATCAACCATTTCTGATAAGAGTGATATGATAGCTGGCGAAGAACAAGAAGATAAATTTCGCGAATAATTCTGTGCCGGAAGGTTACAATTATTAACCTCAAGAGCAGGTTATAATAATCGTTTTTATTTTATAACATTTTATTTATTTTTTCATTTGATTCTGTTGTTATGTTTTATATGTTTAGGTTCATTTACAATAGGTTTAATCCTAGCCAATCTAATTGTACCGTTTTGAATCGTCTCGCGGATCGTTTAGGACAGGTTTCATGCGAATGCGCTAACATTGTACTGTAATAAAACATCGTCAGTTAGGAACGGGTTTGTGACTATATGCACAGTATTAAAACATTTAAGGAAACCTAATATATTATAGGTAACCATCTTGTTGATAATTGTGACGTTTTTACTTAACTGCGCATGTCATACAAACCAATACTTTTTATTGAAAGAGGATCGTTTGAGATCCCTGCGCGTGTTAGAACAGTTTGGAGGATGGTATGAAACACTAGATCAAGACGGGCAGTGATGGCATTTATTTATTGCGCATGCTTTTATTCATGGAAGGTAGACTGATACTTGCAGTGTACCGTCCATGAAACAGACTTTTTTTTAATTCACAATACGATACATTATACTGGGTGTGGCAAAAGTTCGGCGACGGCTAATTATCTCCGTTAATATTTGAGATATCAAACTGCAGTTTGTTGCAATCTTCATCATACATAAAAACTATTTTTTTTGGTGGGTACCCATTTTCCCGCCATTTCGGTTACCACCATATTGGATTCAACTTTAAAATTTAAAATTGGAACCCCTATACTGTGATAGATATTTATAAAGGCCTTGAAAAAAGAAAACATTGGCCTCAAACCAGTGCTTTTTATCTTTTGCATTTTTAAATTGGCGGAGAGTTGAAATTTCAAAATTGCCATTTTCAACGCTTGATTGCTGCTAAAATAAGGCTTTAAGAGAAAAAAATTAAGAGTAAAATTATCCTACTTTAAACTCAAAAATTCAAAATTGGTTTTAAAAAAATATTTTTAATTACATTTTTGGTTGCTATGGTGAAATGCTATAGCAACCAAATAGAAATAAGAATTTGGATAAAAAAGCGTTGAAATTTTATTTTTTACCCAAATATAAGCTAAATTTACTCTAGCATTTTTCCCCCTAAATCCTTTACTTTGCCCGTAATTAAACGCCAAACATGTCAATGTTTAAATTTCAACTGGCCACCATTTTGAATTGGCAAAAGATAAAATGCTCTGATTTGCAGCAAATGTTTTCTTTTTTCAAGGCCTTTCCATATATGTCACAGTATAGGGGTTCCAATTTGAAATTTTAAAGTTGAATCCAATATGGCGGCAACCAAAATGGCGGGAAAATGGGTACCCTCTGAAAAAATTAGTTCTTTATGCATGATGAAGATTGGAACAAACCGCAGTTTGGTATCTCAAATATTAACGGAGATAATTAGCCGTTGCCGAACTTTTGCCACACCCTGTATAAGAAAACCCCATACGATGTTCAACTGTTGTAACCTGCTCTTGTTGTTGTTCAATAGTGCTTCAACCTTGCGGCACAATAATTTTCTCTATATTTAGCTTCTCTGGTGAAGGCGTGATGATTAATAAAAAGAGTTGCCAGGCTCTATGCTTGATTGGCAGTATCATTGACAAAATTCCTCCCTCTCTGGGACTATACAGGGGCAAGTGTCCAAGTACATAGCAGTCCATTGTGTGGGAATATCCCTTTTTCATGTCCCTTTTTACTACGCGGGATGTAAGCAAAACTGACTCTAAGATCTGTTCTTGTCTCATCTTAAGCCTTTGTGGAAGGAATAAGGAAATATGCTTATAGATCCTGAAAGGTCAAGACAATCATTTAAAGACAAAACCCTTGTTTATCTTAAAATAGACTTCAGCTACCACATCTTCCGAGCCATTGGTTCGGTAGTAATTCCAAACATACGCACCCGAGCACACTTAACTACGAATTTTACACCTACATATTGCTGTACCAACTATTGTGTACTCTATGCATTAACAAACATCTACCTAACACTATAGATCACTAGCTCATCACAGTTTTATTTCTAAGAATAACGTACCTAACCCTCTAGGTGTTATTTAATTAATTTTCTTATCCATCCTACAGTATTCTAACTAAATTACGAATGAAAAATGAATCGTATACACTTTGTAAAACATACAGTTATTAGTACCACTATGACTAAATATAGTTGATAACATACAAATGTAAACTAGTGTAAAATATAAAATAAAACATTTATAACTATAAACATAGTCTATTATAACTTTAAACATTTAAAGTTCTCTTTGCATAAAAAAAAGAAAAATCTTAAATAAACAGGGTTTTCATTTTATAAGCCTTATATTTGATTTAAATGAAAATAAGTTGATTTTTTTTTAATTTTAAATACAAAATTTTATTCGTATTCTTCTCAGCAAACCCTTTCATTTGATACTCATATCATGGGCGTGCTAAAAAAAAACTAGTCCACCATCTTAGGCTGCCTACCATATTGGATTTAGAATGACGTCACTAAGCTAACCATGCATTGTCTTCCAAACTTTAAGTGTATGCAAAATTTCAATTATATCGGTTGAGGATAACTGCTATAACTTCAGTTGCAATATTTGTCCCGAACATACATACATACAAACATACACATAAACATACAAACATTGCAAGTTAAATAAAATCTTGTAAAAACCACACAAAAATACTTCAAATTTATAAGAAAATAAAATGTTGAAAATAATAACGTAAACCATTAACTTTAAATATATTTAAAGAGCCACAATTATTATTACTTACATCAGAGAAAAAATGTATTTACTAATAAAAATAAATTTAAGGATACTATCTCTTAAGTAAGACTATTATAAATTTCTATACTTCGTACGGATAATTTTAGAGCAAGCATGTCAAACTTTTTCAACTCGCAGCACTTAAGTTAATACACTTCCAAAGGCTCTAGGTCCGATAAAAGCACTTCGAAGAGGAAAGAGGTAAAGTAAGGAAAAAAGACCTAAGGCCTCCTTTTAAAAGATATGTTTTATACGTCAACTATAAATGTACATGACAGGAAAGAAGTAACATAAACTTTCTTGAATATTTTATCAAAAATATAACCGTAGAAAAAGAGAGATTGTTCGTGCTTCTTATATTAATATTAAGGCTGATAATATTAAAAACTATAACCCAGAATGAAGGGAGAGTTTAATTACTTGGTTGAGTTAATAGTAGAAAGAAATTGGTTTTACTGTGTGTGATACATCGTAGGGGAATATAAAGGGGATGAATGGGCGTGGCTTTTGTTCCCCAAACCCAATTTAACCCTTGTAGATGAGATTGCCGCACGTATTTCGTGTTCAATGACCTTGTTACTTCTTTCTCTGGTAATTTTCGGGTTTATTTGTCCATCCATGCTATGTAGAAGGTTATAATGAGGTATATTAGTCACACTCTGTGAGGAAACACGTTATAAGCGAATTTTTGAACATGGGCTAATACCCTAAAACATGGTTTTTCGGTGAAATCCGCGTCACGAAGGGGCTAAAGTCGGACATTTTACCTCCACTACTGGAAGCATCTTTAGGAATGTGGTGTATCGTGATGTTTGACTTTAAGCAATCACAAGATGTACTGATATATAAGAAGATAAACTTTTTCGTCTGTCATCACTCACGATGCACCACACTCCTGAAGATACTTCAAATAGTGGAAGCATCTTCAGGAGTGTGGTGCATCGTGATGTTGACTCGAAGCAATCACAAGGTATACTGATATACAAGAAGATATACTTTGTCGTCTGTCGTCTGTCATTACGATGCACCACACTCCTGAAGATACTTCCAGTAGTGGAAGCGAAACGTCGGACTTCAATATGTAACCCACCAAACCATACGCACTAAGTTAGGACTAATACTAATAAAAAGCTCGTTACTTATTAAAAGTTCAAGCCAAAAATTATTTTTAACGTTTAAAAGTGTCTATAGATCATCAAATTTCTATCTAACCACTGCAAACAACTAAATATTATTTGAATGTTTCTAGCTAACTAGCTTTCTATATAGGTTTATTTTTTTGATATAACCAAGCTTCTACCTAACCAATGTTAACAACTAAACTTATTTAAGAATTTTTAGCTCATCTAACCATTCCAAAGAACTAAACTTAACATGAATGTTACTAGCTATCTAGCTATACCTATATTTGTTTATTTTTAGGGTTTAAAAAAGCTTCTATCAAACCACTGTTGTAATAACTAACGTAAATATTTCATTTATAATACAAATTCTAATAAAATGACAAGTATAAAATTATAAATTCTAATAAAATTATAAATTCTAATAAAAGAAAAGCGTGTTAAAATTATAAGTTAATATTTTTTATCATACAAAAAAGTAAAATTTGAATATGAATATAAAAGAAAAAATTAAAACATTATACTTCATTTGAATTTATAATTTTATTAGAATTTATAATTTTATACTTGTCATTTTATTAGAATTTGTATTATAAATGAAATATTTACGTTAGTTATTACAACAGTGGTTTGATAGAAGCTTTTTTAAACCCTAAAAATAAACAAATATAGGTATAGCTAGATAGCTAGTAACATTCATGTTAAGTTTAGTTCTTTGGAATGGTTAGATGAGCTAAAAATTCTTAAATAAGTTTAGTTGTTAACATTGGTTAGGTAGAAGCTTGGTTATATCAAAAAAATAAACCTATATAGAAAGCTAGTTAGCTAGAAACATTCAAATAATATTTAGTTGTTTGCAGTGGTTAGATAGAAATTTGATGATCTATAGACACTTTTAAACGTTAAAAATAATTTTTGGCTTGAACTTTTAATAAGTAACGAGCTTTTTATTAGTATTAGTCCTAACTTAGTGCGTATGGTTTGGTGGGTTACATATTGAAGTCCGACGTTTCGCTTCCACTACTGGAAGTATCTTCAGGAGTGTGGTGCATCGTAATGACAGACGACAGACGACAAAGTATATCTTCTTGTATATCAGTATACCTTGTGATTGCTTCGAGTCAACATCACGATGCACCACACTCCTGAAGATGCTTCCACTATTTGAAGTATCTTCAGGAGTGTGGTGCATCGTGAGTGATGACAGACGAAAAAGTTTATCTTCTTATATATCAGTACATCTTGTGATTGCTTAAAGTCAAACATCACGATACACCACATTCCTAAAGATGCTTCCAGTAGTGGAGGTAAAATGTCCGACTTTAGCCCCTTCGTGACGCGGATTTCACCGAAAAACCATGTTTTAGGGTATTAGCCCATGTTCAAAAATTCGCTTATAACGTGTTTCCTCACAGAGTGTGACTAATATACCTCATTATAACCTTCTACATAGCATGGATGGACAAATAAACCCGACAATTACCAGAGAAAGAAGTAACAAGGTCAATGAACACGAAATACGTGCGGCAATCTCATCTACAAGGGTTAAATTGGGTTTGGGGAACAAAAGCCACGCCCATTCATCCCCTTTATATTCCCCTACGATGTATCACACACAGTAAAACCAATTTCTTTCTACTATTAACTCAACCAAGTAATTAAACTCTCCCTTCATTCTGGGTTATAGTTTTTAATATTATCAGCCTTAATATTAATATAAGAAGCACGAACAATCTCTCTTTTTCTACGGTTATATTTTTGATAAAATATTCAAGAAAGTTTATGTTACTTCTTTCCTGTCATGTACATTTATAGTTGACGTATAAAACATATCTTTTAAAAGGAGGCCTTAGGTCTTTTTTCCTTACTTTACCTCTTTCCTCTTCGAAGTGCTTTTATCGGACCTAGAGCCTTTGGAAGTGTATTAACTTAAGTGCTGCGAGTTGAAAAAGTTTGACATGCTTGCTCTAAAATTATCCGTACGAAGTATAGAAATTTATAATAGTCTTACTTAAGAGATAGTATCCTTAAATTTATTTTTATTAGTAAATACATTTTTTCTCTGATGTAAGTAATAATAATTGTGGCTCTTTAAATATATTTAAAGTTAATGGTTTACGTTATTATTTTCAACATTTTATTTTCTTATAAATTTGAAGTATTTTTGTGTGGTTTTTACAAGATTTTATTTAACTTGCAATGTTTGTATGTATATGTGTATGTTTGTATGTATGTATGTTCGGGACAAATATTGCCACTGAAGTTATAGCAGTTATCCTCAACCGATATAATTGAAATTTTGCATACACTTAAAGTTTGGAAGACAATGCATGGTTAGCTTAGTGACGTCAATCTAAATCCAATATGGTAGGCAGCCTAAGAATGTGGACTAGTTTTTTTTTAGCACGCCCATGATATGAGTATCAAATGAAAGGGTTTGGTGAGAAGAATACGAATAAAATTTTGTATTTAAAATTAAAAAAAAATCAACTTATTTTCATTTAAATCAAATATAAGGCTTATAAAATGAAAACCCTGTTTATTTAAGATTTTTCTTTTTTTTATGCAAAGAGAACTTTAAATGTTTAAAGTTATAATAGACTATGTTTATAGTTATAAATGTTTTATTTTATATTTTACACTAGTTTACATTTGTATGTTATCAACTATATTTAGTCATAGTGGTACTAATAACTGTATATTTTACAAAGTGTATACGATTCATTTTTCATTTGTAATTTAGTTAGAATACTGTAGGATGGATAAGAAAATTAATTAAATAACACCTAGAGGGTTAGGTACGTTATTCTTAGAAATAAAACTGTGATGAGCCAGTGATCTATAGTGTTAGGTAGATGTTTGTTAATGCATAGAGTACACAATAGTTGGTACAGCAATATGTAGGTGTAAAATTCGTAGTTAAGTGTGCTCGGGTGCGTATGTTTGGAATTACTACCGAACCAATGGCTCGGAAGATGTGGTAGCTGAAGTCTATTTTAAGATAAACAAGGGTTTTGTCTTTAAATGATTGTCTTGACCTTTCAGGATCTATAAGCATATTTCCTTATTCCTTCCACAAAGGCTTAAGATGAGACAAGAACAGATCTTAGAGTCAGTTTTGCTTACATCCCGCGTAGTAAAAAGGGACATGAAAAAGGGATATTCCCACACAATGGACTGCTATGTACTTGGACACTTGCCCCTGTATAGTCCCAGAGAGGGAGGAATTTTGTCAATGATACTGCCAATCAAGCATAGAGCCTGGCAACTCTTTTTATTAATCATCACGCCTTCACCAGAGAAGCTAAATATAGAGAAAATTATTGTGCCGCAAGGTTGAAGCACTATTGAACAACAACAAGAGCAGGTTACAACAGTTGAACATCGTATGGGGTTTTCTTATACAGGGTGTGGCAAAAGTTCGGCAACGGCTAATTATCTCCGTTAATNATAATATATATGTAATAATTTTTATAGAACCAAATCGTTTCTCCTTAATATTTAATTATTGCACAATAGATTTTATACATATTGCACCACTGTATTTTTCTAGAAAGAGGTATTGCATCAAATATAAGACGCACATTTCCCGTTTTTGCATCGCGAAAAAATAGAAATGCGTCTTACATTCGAGGTGCGTCTTATAATCAGTAAAAGAAAGAAGGAAGGTTCAAGAGTAACATAATATATCTAACGAGTTAATTTCTCTTTCAAGATTACCGCTGAAATATTATTTTTACTTTTTATTTCCAACTCCCTGAATTTTGTTTCCAATCAATTTTATCAATTTTCAGGAACTTTAACGTGTTCAATTTCTGATGAGATTTTGTGTGAAAGGGGTTCCGATAAGCCAATTTATTTCTTGTTAGATTCAGAATTTTATTTCTAAAATCTAATTCTCCTATTTCTCTGTCAGTATGGCGTCTGTCTTATACCTAAATAAAGATTTAAATGCGCTTACATCTAGATAAAAATACAATCCAACAATATCTTTGGTAGACTGCCTAAAATTGAGGTCAAACAAGTTTTTAATAAAGAGAACGAAAGATTTATCTTTGAATAAATTATCTTGGTGCATCTTATATTCGATTCATTAATGTTTTTTTCAAAATTTTTAGTTCGAAAATCGGGGGCATCTTATATCCGATGCAATACAGTATAGGATTTTTATCATAATTATTAAGAACGATACATAGAATTTAACATAGAATTAATTATAGTTCATCGCATAGTCTTAAGATGTCCTTGAGCCACAAAACTCAATTTATAAGCACTTTAAGCTATAAGCTTTTAAATACAATACAAATTTAAGAGTGGTTACGATAAAAGAAATTAAGCTTATGTATAAAAATAAATAATACAAATTTGGATTTTCTGTTGTTTAGTATTTTATCAAATACTTTCCCTACGATCTAATATAAATAATTTATTATAAAAATAAATATTAAAATGGTTGTATAACAGGTGATTGAATACAAGTGAAAAACAGGTAGTAGAACCTAAGTGAAAACAGGTGATTCTTGACAGTTTGTGTTCAAATAATAGTTATTTATGCACCTAGGGAGTAAAGTAAGCCATTATTCAATGAGCGAAAAAGTTGGTTCTTGAGGCGAAGCCGAAGGAACCATGGTCCCTAAATCCCGAGGTGAAGCCGAGGGAATTAGAGTTGATTCCCGAGGCGCAGCCAAAGGAGATAATTATCGCGAGGGGAATAATGGCACTTTACTCACGAGATACATACAATATTTTATCTCCAGTTGGGAGAAATTCCATTACACAGTTTTAATTTATTATTTTAATAAATATACCAATTATTATTAGCACTTTTAATAGCAGAGATATAAGAGATTCAATATTAAAAACAAATAAGAATTGAAAGTAAACTCTAATAGAAGGTTATTTAGTGATGCAGGTTATAAGCAATGATAAAGAAGGTCGAAAAAGCAATGTCGCCAACCTGATTTCAACAACTTTATTACATTAGCCATTCATTCTCTACTATTTATGAAATTATTAAGTTGGCAGTACTTACTTTTTCGCCTTACTTTTACTTTTTCTCCCTACTTTTAAAGTTCAGGGAAGAAAATACCAGCTTTAGTCCCTCTAAACTAATCTAAAAGCATAACTTTTTCTCCCTACTGGAGATAAATAAAATTTATGATAATCAATATTTTGGAAAGAAAGATTTTTTTAAAGTGGAAACAATTTATCAAGTTAAATTTGTTCAATTCAAATTACAATTTAAGTCAAAATATTCAAAACAGATTTTAGAGAGGGTAGTGTCCGAAATTTAGTTAAATTGTAATATTAAAACACTCCGGGATACTAGTTTTCTGAAAAAAATACAAAATCGGGCCTGCAGTTCGGGCTGCATAGACGAAAAACAGAAATTAAAAAAATACTATATTGTAAATCAATCAAAATTAAATTTTTT
>KZ651791.1:207603-219750 GCA_001010745.2 Gerris buenoi
AAAACTGTCAATTTTCTAAGAGTCATATCTCAGTAACTATTGGACGATTAGAGTAGCCATTGAACGTAAAAGGAAGCCAATTAAATTTACTACAAGTTTAGTTCTTACGACTTTTCTCGTAGGTTAACGGTTTTATGCCGATATTCAGCCCAAAACGAAAGCAAAACTTAAAATTTTAATTTTTTTAAAATAATTAAAAATGTTTGACGTGTCATATCTCGAAAAATATTAGTTTTGTTGAGCTGAAATTGGGCTTATGCTGCTACAAATTTACTGCTATTTACGATCCCGTCACCGCACCTATCTCTAAACCCTAATATTCGAAATTATACTCAGTAATTCATAAGTCGTAGAAATCGAATAGTAAACTTATGAAGTTAATAAGTTGTTTTTTTTACAACTAATACTAAATATAAAAAATGCCGCCCCAAATTATGTGCCGCCCGGTGCGGACCGCACCCACCGCACCCCCCTAGGTACGCCACTGGTTCTTCTGTATATTCACTTAGGTGTCTCATCACATGCCTAGGTTGAAATTCGGAATATTATTAGGTGCTTACATCACTAAAATGAAGTCACCAACAATTAATAACTTCCTAGTAATTATTCAGTCAGTAGTAAGTGGATTTTCTATACCCACATACGTAGATATCAATTTTTTTCTTGAAGTAATCATCAAATTAATAAATAAAATATGATGTTATAATAAGGACCACTTTTAATTTTAAATTAATTTTTCGTTTTACATAATATGAATTAGACATTTTAAAAATAACTTACAACGCAATGTTACAAAATAAATCAGATTAAATGTTCACAAATGAATCTTTAAATCTATTTTGCAAAGTCAGATAAAAGTATATCGCTAAATGCATAGAACATTCAGATTTTTAGTGATAAGGTGTCTCAATCGATAGAATACCAATTTGGCTTTATTAAGTCTCTAAGCTAAAGGTTGAATTTCCATTATATTATAAATTGTTTGATATTTTGTGTGATAAGAGAAATTATATTCTGTCATGAAATGATTTGTTAATCTGTTATGTTATATCTAGTAAGTTATCAAACAAATCTAATTATTAAAGTGTGACATATTAGAGAGTTTAAATAAAACGTATTTTTGATTGTCGCAATACTTTAATTTTAACGTCATAACAAAATGTCGTATGTTTTCATAATTGAGTTAGAAATACGTATCAAAAGACGTAGTAAAGTATTTTTTGTTTTTGAGAGTTTTGTTTTAAATTTGTCGTATTTTAGAAAATAAACACAAATAACGTAACAAAATAAAGTAAAAAAGTGATACGATAACAGTGACAGATAAAAGTATCACGTCTTTTACAGTGCGACAATTTTATACGTAGGCATGCGCAATATGTTTGACATTTGAAAGACGTATAACGTTAATTTTTTTTACGTCTTATTTAAACTCTCTATGTCAAAAGATTTAATAACAATTAACTAACACATTAGCAGTAGTCAATTTTATTTCAGAACTTACCGAAGGTAAATGCAGCATTTTGAGTGATGTCTTATTCAAAATTTAACTATCCTTTTCAGGGAAATAATCCTTTTCAGATATCAAGGAACATTTTTACCTTCGTGTCTATTTGTCAGTCTAATATTCCTCAAGATAATATNTCACGATGCACCACACTCCTGAAGATACTTCAAATAGTGGAAGCATCTTCAGGAATGTGGAGCATCGTGATCTTGACTCGAAGCAAACACAAGATATACTGATATACAAAAAGATATAATTTGCTGTCTATCGTCTGTCATCACTATGCACCACACTTCTGAAGATACTTCCAGTAGTGGAAGCGATACGTCGGACTTTAAGATGTAACCCACGCAAGCATACTCACTAAGTTAGGACTGATACTGTTAAAATGCTCGCTACTTATAAAAAGTTCAAGCCAAAAATTATATTTAACGTTTGAAATTGTCTATAGATCATCAAATTTCTATCTAACCACTGCAAAAAACTAAATATAACACGAATTTTTCTAGCTTACTAGCTTTCTATATTTGTTTATTTTTTTGATTTAACCAAGCTTCTACCTAACCAATGTTAACAACTAAACTTATTTAAGAANAAAGCTTACCGAAGGTAAATGCAGCATTTTGAGTGATGTCTTATTCAAAATTTAACTATCCTTTTCAGGGAAATAATCCTTTTCAGATATCAAGGAACATTTTTACCTTCGTGTCTATTTGTCAGTCTAATATTCCTCAAGATAATATTTGCGAAAACCTATCTTTTTAAAACTACTCATCCGATTTTAATTAAATTTATACAATCTGAAGGTTAGCCCACACATGATCCTATATTATTTTAACCTTCTTCACACATAGATTTCTATAGAAGTGCACCAAATTAACATATTTTTGTTTATTTAAATTCACATTCCGAAATCTACTTCATCGTATCTTTTATAGTCAAGTCCATAATTTTTTTAGTAATGGAACGCAAGAAAACTATTTGCAAAAAGTTACCTTTAAAGTCGGTCGGGATTCCATTTTCTGCGGGGTTAAAATATTTGTACAGAAAACTTCGATAATATTTCATTCAATATTCAATAGCGGAAAACTCGTAAAAACTAAACAAATCTAAACTACTTTACGATGGGATTGTGTATGAGAAAATTAAAAGTGCTGTCAGACTTTTTTTTTTTTTTTTTTTTTTTTTTGCAAGATCTGTGCACTTCTAAACACGTGATACGTAAAACACAGGATTTTTATTAAGTAAAAATAAAGAGTTTTCAGGACAAGGGTTCACCACCAAGAAAATTACAAAATACGAGTTAATTTGAGAATTAAAGTGGTAATTGACCCATTTCTAATTGAGAATTGAGAAACATTGTAAAGAGGGCAGCTTAATAAATAGCAATCCCCTCCTGCAAGAAACAAATGGTAAGTTAGATGATTTTAAACACCTTCTCCTGATAACTCGTAAGAAAATTATATGAAGAATGGCGTTTAAAAACGAAATAAAACGCAAAGGAAATATTAAAATATTTATTTAATTTTTAAGTTTTTGATAGTATTCATACTACGGAAAGTTTAATTTTTAATTTAAATCAAATTATAATTACTATTTACAACGGGAGACTGACAGAGAAAAATAGACTTCAGCGCCGGGATTCGAACCACAGGCCTCCTATTTATCCAGTGTAGACGCTCTAACCATCTAAGCTGATGAATAATTTCCTTTTCTTCATTGTAGCTTAGATGACTAGAGCGTCTATACTGGATATATAAGAGGCCCGTGGTTCGAATCCCGGTGCTGAAGTCTATTTTTTTCTGTCTGTCTCCCGTTGTAAATAGTAATTATAATTTGAATTATATTAAAATTTATTAATAAAAATAATGGTTTATAGAAAGAAATACATTTTTTTTTATCGAAAATATATTTTAATAATCTATTTAAACTCAAATCTTATAGAAGTATTGTATTGATTAGATTCCCACAGAAAGTTTAATTTACAATAAAGTTATTTATTTGCGCTTTCTGTACGCCGCGGCCGCTTCTCGAACTAGCGGCCAGTAAAATGGCATGCTTTATTTTTACAGGCCCTAGGGCTGTAAAATAGATCTTTACCCTCCGTTCAGGATAGGAATGTTTACATTTGGTGGGCGATAAAAAACCTTACATTAATGTTCATATTAAATTCTGATGAAATTTGTTTTCATGTCATTGTTGTTTTCAGTGCCATGTTTATTTGAGAAAGTATAGTACTTCTAACAGATGTTTTAAACCATTTTTATTTAAAGTAAAACGTAGTTCTTACTAAAATACATTATCGAAAATTTATACTCTCAATGTAATATAAATTAAACGAAAAATAAAATTCTCTTTTAACTGCCATTTCCATATTGCATAAGACACGTAGTCCATTTTTAAAGAGAACATTTACAAAAGGAAGCTGTAAAAACATGTCGAGAACATTAATGTAAGCATGTTATTAAGAGAGACAGGTTGTACTGCTCTTAATGACGATATCGGTTAAGGATGCAAAGCTCGTCTATTCACCCTCTTCTGTTGATGGCATTGAAGTCCTTCGTTATATTTTTTTATATCTAAAGCCCTTCTATCAAGGCGGGTTTCGCTTCACTGCTTCATCTCTTCACAGGTAATTGAGCTTGATTTAGATCGATAAGGGCCTGCCTTGTCCAGACTAACCTTGACAGAGGTAAACTAAACAAACTCCGAAAAGCATTTTTTCATATTCAAAGCAGCTTGATTAAGCCAGCTTTAATCATATTAAAAGAAATATTCATTTTTTAAAAAAAATTATCACAAAACTCAAATCTTACTTCTTTTTTTTAAAATATCTATCTCAATCACTTAAGAAATTTAATATAATTAAATATTATAAATAAAATATAAGAATATATTTTTAAAATAAAGCTAATGCAATTATGATAGGAAGTAATTTATGAATAAGTTTGGAATTTACATGCAACCTTTACATGCAAAATGGGATAACTTTGATTAACAAATTTCATTAGAATTTAATATGAACATTAATATAAGGGTTTTTAAAATATCGGTATATCGGTTTTCACATTTACAGACTGATTTGAGGCCAAAAATACTCCCTGATATCTGAAACGTATTTTTAGGAGGAAATTGTAACTAAGGCGGAGATTCACATGCCTTCAAATTGGGCAAGTAGTTAGCATGCCAAAATAGGGTTGCCAGTCACTGGCATGCTAAGGATTTTTATGAAGTTTTTATCTACTTGCTTGTGAGCTACAGGCATGCAATTTAACATATAAACGTGCAAGTAGCTGGCATGTTTTTGTTCAAGCTATGTGTATTTCCGCCTTTAGAGACAAACACTTGTTTCTCTAGAATAAAATTAATGCTTCCGTCACTATTGAAGCACGGAAACAAAACCATTTATAAACGGACAATTTACAGTCTGTATAAACGTATTCTGCACATTTTTAAGTGGCCAAGTCCTTGTTTTTTGACCTACTTAAAAAAAAAATGATTTACAGCGATGAATATGAAAACAATGATCAAATCGAAGGTATGAATACAAGGTCTATAAAAAAATGCTAAATCGGTAAACGCGAGATAAAGGAATAATGGTGTAGTTATTGAATGAGAAAAGGTATAACAGATGTACTATGTCAGACTAGAATAGATGGTCAGACTAGCAGTATAGTATGGATTAAACAGAACCATTGTTTGGATAAAACCAACAATGATCCATGACAATGGTTTGATAACACAAAGCTCTGACTACGAACAAGAAAAGTTAGCAACTTCATGTCGTACCAAACAAAACTATCTGACTCTATGTTGGGTTTGGACTGACGGTTCATTTAATTTGTTGGCATTTCGACAAAAGAAACTACAAATAGAAATAATTCATTCATATAAGGTCGAATAGAGATTAAAAATAAGCATTCTCATATACCTACATATTATTACTGCAGGTGTTTTACTCAAACGTGAACCATATTTGAGCAAAACGGGATTTTATTTTGAAAAAAATCAAAATAAAACAACAACTCAGACAAACTTTCTCAGTGTTTTCCCTTTACTAGTTTTCGTATGTACATTTAATTATTATTGAAAACTTCATCAAAATTTATAATAAAACTTCTCCTGAGCGGGGAATCGAACCCGGGCTCTCTCCGCCCGCATTTTAAGCTATTTTCTCAGGAACTAAATTTTTCCTTGGAAAACGGCATATATCGATAGATTCGTACTTAAATGGACCAAATTTTAGAATTTTTTAATCAAAATCGTCCGAACCGTTTTCGAAAGATAATTTTTTTTCACGTTTTTTTCAGTTTTTAAGGGGTTGCGCCCCCAAATTTGGAGCTAAAATTTATTTCTCGATTTGGCCTCGGGGAATAATTTTTCTTAACATGTATGCTAACCTTCGTCAAAATCTGCCCAGTAGCTTAGGCTCTAGGCGTCTGCACAGACGATGGACGACAGACAGACATTTTTTAAAAACCACTCTCTTTTTATTCAGGGGACCTCAAAACGTGTAAATCCATCTAAATCTAAAAATCGAATTTTCGGGCCGTCACAGTACTTTCTCTTTATATAAGAAAGTAAAAAAAATATTTCACAAAACTAAGCAACTAACATAACAACAAGAAAAATTATAACAATTGTTGAATATGGCCTCTTCCTACGGTAATAGAGGCTTCCTACCTACGTCTTAAGGCCTCCATACACACTTCAACATGGTTGTCCAACTATGTCTCTCAACCTGCTTGATCATACTCAAAAAAAGTTGAACAACATCAGTAGAGAGAGAACCAGCATAAAGAGAACCTATAGCATAAAGTACCCGAATAGTTTCGTTCCTGTGTCTCTGTCTGTCTGTCAATCACTCTGTACGGTTCCAATAACTTTTGAATCAAAAGAGATAAAAACATAAGCTCCGCCCACAAATATAAAAAAGGGTTTTGATGTCTTTCAACATGGTTGTTCAACTTGTGATTTGGTCTCTCAACCTGCCCATACACACTTCAACTCAACCAAGTTGGACAACAAGTTAAAGTGTGTATGGGGGCCTCTAGTGACTGAGGTATCCGAAAATGGCTGGAGTGTTGTGTATCGTAATTCAGGATGCAACAATGCGATTTTTTAGTTCAACAGAATTAACGAAAAGTAATCTCGAAAACGGTGCGTTTGCGGATGTTAATTGGTCATTTTTTTTCTAAGAATTACCCTAGGGATCACACCTTCATTTTCCGACAGTATTTTTGACACCCTGTATAATAATTATTAATATTGAAATAAAATGCACGTATAATAAATAAGTTTTGGAATGAAGTTCCTTATGGCACGTTCTGGGCCCGGGAGTGAATCCGAAAAAAACGACCAAAATCACCGTCACGAAATCTACCGATAACGGCGATAACTTGTGTAAAAATTGACCGATTTAGTTGAAATTTGGTACAAATATTCATTTTACCAATGCCCAAGCAAGTTAATTAGACAACGTTATCCGCCCAAGCGTTCACGCGCAACGCTCGCGTAAACGTAAGCGTCAAATTAAAAATTGGAATTTTTGGACGGGAAAAAATTCTAACTTCATCTATTTAATGAGACAAACAACTTTTATAAATAAAATATTTTAGTAAAACGAACACCGACACTGCTATGAAATGATAAAGATCGCTAAATTTATTAAAGCGGACTAAAACGATTAAAATAAAGAAAACACCTTTTTTACCAATATCTTACGTTTCAACGTAACGATTTTAATGAAACTTCGTATACATCACCTATAGTACAACTGAAACAAGCATGTAAAATTTCAACCTGATACAAACAAAAGTTTTAGTGAGTTAATGATTTATATTTTTTATTTTAATATTTAATTGGATTAATTTGCCGTCGGCGCGGCGTTTGAGGGGACAGTTCTTTTTTGTTCTACAACCATTAGCTTTAACTATAAGTGTATCATTAACTTTTTTCTCAATATACAATACATTATGTATTGAAAGACGCTCACTTCAAAGACAATAAAAAGCTTTTCATTTAATTTGGTCTTAACTCCGCTAGTAAAAATAGTTAGTTACTTATAATTTTGTCTCTTTTCTAACTCCACCATGTATAAGTAGATTACAGTGATTTTATAATTTATATGTAATGAAAAGCGTAAGGAACTTCGATCCTACCGGGTGTCCCACGACACCACACGTATTTTTTCTAAAAAAAAAAAGCAAAATAGAATTCTAGTTGTATTTGATTAAATAAACTCTACTCCACAATTTATTACACTACATTAAAAATAAAGTTCTATTCCGTTTTAAATCTAATTTTCCCCCAATATTTAACGGAGAAAGATGTGGGAATCTCCATTATAAAGCAATTTATTGTAACTAGGTTGGTGTGTCACGGGGCAATTTATCCCGGGGTAGACTGAAGTAGGGAACTGAATGGAGTCTTCGCATTGATTTACCCTTAAACTATTGTCTATTGCCTCAAAAAAACCTCTCTCACTCCTCAAGCTCTTGAATCCATTAACCCAACTCCATTAAATAAATACCAACCACACTTTTCCAAAAGTCAAACAGAAGTACAATAAAAAAAGAAAAGTCTTATATTTGTAAAAGGCAAAAATCTGTGCCAAAGACAATAAACCATTAAAACTTAGGAAAGAAAAATACTATTTCATAGAAATAATATTTAGTCTAGCCCTGAAAGGAAATATAATTTTTAATGGATTTATTACTAAAGATTTGAGTATTGTTACATTTTTACAAAGATTTTTTTTTATAGAAAAACTAATAAATAGGTTTATAGGAACATTCTGTTTAACAGTAAAACAAAATTATATATAAATAAATAACTTAGTAATAGAACACTATAGAATTACTAGCAACTTATTAAAAAAAAAAAAAAAAAACCAACATTTTATTTTATAAAACTGGTTAAACTTATTACGGAATAAATTCAAATAAGAACTCTCCAAATTAGGTTTAATAAACTAAACAATAAAGTAAGTAAATTTTCCTCCACTTTAGATATTTCAATAAACTTAACTCTATATAAAGTTACTATAATAAAGTTAAAATTACAAACAAAGAAAAGAACGCGAGTAATTCTATTAGTTTTCCTTCTTTCTCTAAATTAAGAAAGTGTTGTGCAAAGTTTAGAGTAAATTAACAAGAAGTTAAGTAGGTAAATCTAGTAACTTTAACTCAGTTTAACCTAATTCCCACTATTTTATGAGGAATTGTGATTCACGATTAAATAAAGTTTCACATTTTACTGTTGCATGATTATTACACAATAAGAAATTTAACTCAGATTTTAATATTGAAGTATAAATATCGTATTTTTAAATCCTTATGAAAACTTTTCAAAAAGGAAAGTTGGGTTTATTTTTACAAGCTTTTATTTAACTTGCAATGTTTGTATGTATGTATGGGTCAAATTTTGAAAATGAATTTTTAAGCAGTTAGGCCGTCCGCTCACGGAGTAACTCAAAGTTTGAGTTGCTTGAGAGCAACTCAAGAGTTGCTCCGTGTGCGGTGTCCCATTCAATTGCTCAGGTTGAAACTCATAGTCAACTGGTTGATGATTTGAGTTTCCAGTTGAGTTTGTTTTGAGTTGCTCCGTGTGCGGAGGGCCTTATCCTCAACCGATTGAATCGAAATTTTGGATACACGTTAGTTTCGATGACAATGCATTGTTAGCTAAGTGAAGTCATTCTAAATCCAATATAGCGGCAGTTCAAGATGGCGGACTAATTATTTTTTAAGCACGCCTATGATATGGGTATCAAATGAAAGTGTTAGCTGAGAAGAATATGAATAAAAGCTTGTTTTTAAAAAAAAAGTATTTCTTTTTATAATCAACTTAATTATTTATAATATATAGGTACATTGCAACACAGAAGTACAATTAGTGTGGTTGATAGCTTCCTCTCGTTCTATCATTTAATAAATGGTCAAATGAACATAAAAGAATATGACCTAACTAGAGAGTAAAAGTGCGGTTGAACCAATTTTGATTTTCAGTCTTTTAATATTAAATCTCAGATTCAATATTAAATGTGAGCAGAAGGTTGAAATAGTTGAAAGGCTACTTTTGTCGTATTTGGAATTAAACCTAATGACAGAAAAATGGTCAAAAATGTATCCTTGATTTTTGCAAAGGATTTCTGTCCAGGCAAAATTTCGTTCTCCAGTATGATCAAAATTCTTCCGCAACTTTCGATAAACTCGGGAACTAAATCAACTATTAATTAATTGTCCATTATAGTCTATAAAGTGGTCTGTCCTTGTTAATGAACCTACTTGATAATTCTAATTGTTCAATCACTTGTGTATACCGAAGCAGAAATCTAACAAAAAATAAATAAATATAAAACCCTAATCAAATTTTAGAATGCAAAGTATGTTTGCAAGGTCCATGGAAAATCTAAAACGGTAAACACGAGAAACTTTCAAAATTCGTGAATGAGTTTAGGCATAGCAGGTATACAATAAGCGCTAGAATGGATGGTTAGACTAGCAGTAAGGAAATGGATTAAACAGAACAATTGTTCAGATATAACTAATACTGTTCCATAACAATGCTTTTGATAACACAAAGCTATGACAATAAACAAGAAAAGGACCACTATGTCGTAGCTAACAAAACTAATAATTATCTAACTCCTTATCCGCTTTAGAGTTAAGGTTCCTTTAAATTTGCTGGCAAAAGTAAATTTTAATTTTAGCGAATTTTCGAAGAAAATTAAGCTATTGCAATGGCTTCAAAATGTTTTTAATGGGAATTTTTGAAAAAAATTTCCATGGAAATCCGTTTTAGGCCATTCTGAATGGATTCCTAAATTTTAACTTTTTTTTATGTATGTATGTATAAATTTATACATGTGTGTGTGTGTAAATATATGTGTACATATATGTATGTATATATGTGTCACTCTAGACGATATCTCCCCTTAGGATGCACTTAAAAATTTCTAACAAATTTTAAAATGTCAATAATATCAAAAGAAAGGATGAGTTCGTTGGCCAGAATTTTTAGAGTTCATTTATTACTGAGAGCTTTCCAACGGTGTGCATCTTGAAGGGTAAATACTATTTTGACTTTTGTACCCTGTACCCGTGTGTACCCAAACATTTTTCTTCCATCCAAATTCTAAAACAAAATTTTCCTATATTATCATAAGCCTACGCAGATAGACTATACCCGATACGCCTACACAGATAAGGGTTTCCTATATATACGCAGATTTCTTTGAAAATTCGCTCATTAAGTCATGGTGCATGACTGGACTTTTTCTTTTACTTGTTAACGGTATAAATAATACTAATTGATAAATAGAAAGCCATAATAATAGCCGAACCATTTGTGAAAAGACTTATTTGAAGTTTAAAAGTATATTTATAATCATATGGCTCAAAACTAGCTAATGGTACACTTGTAAATGGTTCCTACTTGTAAAATGGGATAAGTATTGTTTAACTACCTTAAAAATCATTAAATCCAGGTACAAAAGGAAAAAGCCCAGAGGGAGAAAGATAAGACAACATGGATGGTCAAGAATACATTTACCCTGGATCAAAGAGGAATGTCCCTACAACGTACCCGTTCTTTGTCCACAGAGGAAAGCAGAATTAGAAAATGTTTTAGCCAACTCCTACACAGCAAGATAAAAGAGGATCCGACTAAGTAAAAGTAAGCAACCAGTGCAAATATTCTTCTTATCTCGCCTCCACTAGAATCAAACCCAGGTTTTTGAGTGTTAACACTTTTAAATTTTTATATTCCAGAGTTTTTTTTAAAACCTTAATGACATACAAATACCACGAAATAAAATCTCTATAATTCGACTATTAATCATTTTGTTTTTTAGTGAGTTGTTTTTGTACAATGATGTCATTATTTTGCCTCATTACAATCTCTGAAGAGCAAGGGTTAAAATCCATTAATAATTGCTAGTTTGCATTAATGAGAGCTAAACCATCTAATCAGGTCTAGGAAGTAAATAATCATTAAAATAAACACCCTTTCCTCCATATTTCCCAAACCAATAAAAGTTCTTAATATAACAATAACTTATAAAATAATACTTTTTTAAAGGATTCGGTCTTTTAGGGTAGATAATAATTGAAACAATTTACATTTCAAATACGGCTAAATTTCAACCTATCACGGTCATCTTCGGGCCAAAAAACATTGAAATAATGCTGTAAATTTATATTTACTAACATAGACAAATAATAAGCTAAAAACAAGCTAGATTAACATTAGAAATGAAGTTTTATATTATAAAAAACCAAGCAACTATAAGAAATCTTACCTTAGATTGAAAATGTATAATTATTAACATAATTTAAAAACTGGAAAACTATCACCTAACGCCTAGTTAGGTTCGTCACTATTTGTCAAAACACTTATGATTTACATAAAACTATATCCTGAAACAATTATTATAACAATTAGTTATAAAAAATAACAGAATTAAAATAACAGCATGGTAAAATGTGGTAACCTGATGTAACCTATTCTACACCAATCATATCAAGATTTTTATTATAAGAATTTTAAAAATTATCGTTATTATTATATACTTCTGTATTTAATTAACAACTAGTTTTAGTTAATTGGTATTATTATGGTTGGACTTTATTAATTATTTA
>KZ651791.1:219952-241152 GCA_001010745.2 Gerris buenoi
ACTAAAACTAGTTGTTAATTAAATACAGAAATATATAATAATAACTTTAATTTTTAAAATAATAGATTAAAATAAACTGTATCTCTAAGTAAAATAATATTTAATTTATCAAAGCAGCTTTCAGCCTATATAAGGCCATCTATCTTCTTTTAATCTCGGTTCTGATGGCTTTTATAAGGCCGAAAGCTGCTTGATTTTTTATCATAAAAATATGCCTTCTATCGGCGCTCTTACTCCTGAAATAATGAGAAACTATTACGACTTCTCTAGAAAGCGAACTATAATAGAAAATAACAACCAAAACTGTTTGGTGCTGGTTTAAGTGCCTTGTTTTACAATGCACTTAATATGATAGGATTTCTATAATAAAAACTGCGTAAGAAACATTTGCTAATATAATAACTTTAAACAGAGATAATAAAGAAGTAAAAAAAAAAAATAATAAAATAAAATATTGAAAGATTCAAAACAAAACATATGAGTATAAAAATATGTTATAAGTCATAAATAAATTAATAATATTTTTTAAAGTCAGTAAGAATGAAATATTATGTTCAGTAAGGCTACCAGTAGAATATTATGATTAAAAAGAAGTACGGGAAACGCATTTTAAAACAGAACATTAATATCTTCTAAACAAAATTTTACTATTTCACTCTGACCTATAAGTTATAACTAAATGATTTTTAAAAATAAAAAAATCATAAATTTATGATTTATAGTTTCCTTTGACATTTATATACCGATAAAAAGAGTATTCAATAGTGTAAGATAACGATCGTGCAGTATCTCGGAAGTAAAATATAAAGTATAATATATGTACATTAAAACGATATGTAATATTAATATATAATAATAGGAGACAAAATTGTTAGAAATATTAAAACCATAATTTATGATTCTAACGGTTCAGATATGATTTAAAATACATAAATGTATTCTTCGGTGCCCTTTATATTTTAAGGGTAAATCATAAATAAAAATAACCATACTTGGTTGCATTATGCTAGTAAAAAATAAGTTACTGTTACCGCCGCAGCGATAAAATTAACTTGAAAAGAAAATAGAACAGGAAAGCATATTTCTCTCCAAGGAGAATAAGAAATATGCTTTCCTTATTATTTATCTTGTTATTTTTGTTATGTGTTTATCACAAATAGTATGGTGCATCATTACAGTTAAACATCAACTTTTTTAGTTATTAAGTTGGTTTTGATTTACCGAGCGTAGCTACAATAGATTTTTTTTATTTATTTATTTATTTTTTTTAGAATCATTTCACCAAAATTTCTTTTTTTTATGTGGGAGTTAAAATTGTAACATATCTTGCATAAACAATCAATTTATTGAAGTTCTGGACCTAAAGGCTAGTGTATACACTAAGAAATCTTGTTCCAAAACACTATATAGAAAATGTTCAAAAAGTTTTCTAAACAATCCCAATGCAAAGTTTCCTGTAACTGGAATGTTTCAATACTGTTCAGAAACACCCATATTGTTTTCTAATCAAATGGAAAGCATGATACAATTTTGTGCAACATTCGCTTGTTCAGAGATACTTCGAAAAAGTTTTATAGTCGTCTAGAAGTGTGTTCTGCCATTTGGAGCACTGAGAAAACTCTTTTCATGAATTAAAGACTTATTACTTCTCATGTTTCTTTAAGAGATTAAAACTGTAGAGTAAAATACTCAAATTTTCGGCAACCCGAGCCGTCGTCTATCTTAAAAACATCCAAAATATTTCTTTTGTACAAATTTCCGGCATGTAATGCTTTCTTCTAACAAAATGCTTTCTTGTCCCCCATCATTACCCTCTTTTCATTTTCTCCTGATCAATTAAAGGAACGTACAAATGGAGGCATCAACCACTGCTAGTGAAGTCATGTTGGACTAGTTGATTTCAGCTCCAGCTGGATACGGAATATTGTATAGAGACAGTATCGAAACAATGTCCTAAATAATGGTCTCGAAACAAAATTATACTAAACTTAATAAATTTATATACTCGAAACTGACTAAATTACTCGACCTTGGCTACTAATACTAAAGCCGGGTTTACACGGATAGCGTAAACAGGAGGGTAGAGTAGCGAGTAGAGTGCACTCTACTTCCCACTCTACAATTTTACTAGATACTCTACTCGTCACTCTACTCTACTGAGTGTTTTTTCGGGTTTCTACAGGTAGAGTTACTCTACTCGCTGATCTACTCTCCTGTTTACTCTACCCGTGTAAACCCGGCATTAAATACACGACCCGTGCAATCTAGACTTTAATGACATCAAATTAAGAAAATCCTTATCACAAAGTTACACATTAAACACTAAACAATCCATACCAGAGAATATAATTGATTAGCTATTCCTATCTTGTTTTAAACATTATATTTTATATATCTTTCAAATTATTATTACAGCTTCGTTTAATANCTCATATTTCTTTGAGGCATATTAAAACTAGAGTACAATACTCAAATTTGCGGCAAGCCGGGATGTCCACTAGCTTAAAAACATCCAAAATACTTCTTTTGTACATATTTCCGGCAACAAAATGCTTTCTTCCCGCCATCATTACCCTCTTTTCATTTTCTCCTGATCAATTAAAAGGAACTTACAAATGGAGGCCTTAACTGCTGCTTGTGTTGATTTTAGCTCCAGCTGGATGCGGAATATTGTATAGGAACACACTGTATCGAAAGAATGTCCTAAATAATTTTCTCGAAACAAAATTATACTACAATTACTAAACACTGACTAAATTACTCGACAGTGGCTATTAATACTAAAATACACGACCCGTGCTAACTAGACTTTAAAGAGATCAAATTAAGACAATCCTTATCACAAAGTTACACAATAAACACTAAACAATCCATACCAGAGAATATAATGGATTAGCTATTCCTATATTGTTTTAAACATTACATTTCATATATCTTTCAAATTATTATTACAGTTTCGTTTAAGTTAATATAAATTATTCCAGTACATACAATCAATGTAATAATAAATANTTGTTTTAAACATTACATTTCATATATCTTTCAAATTATTATTACAGCTTCGTTTAATATAAATTATTCCAATACATACAATCAATGTAATAATAAATAGGGTTAAAAAAATGAAATAATAAATCCGATAGGTGATAGATTTTATATCAAATTAAGTGTGAAAATTTAAAAATTATAGTTAAGCTGATTAACTTGCAAAACATCTAAGTATCTTTTATGATGTAAAAAAAGTAACAAGCTATATAAAACAAGGAAACAGGAAGGCACAAACTAAATCCCATTTTGTTATTTAAGATAGACCATTTGTCCAAAATTGCGATAATAATGACAGAATGATTGGATGAAAACATTTAAGCTTCAAATCATTTATAGTTCGATCGTTTATTCCAGAACCCAAAAGGTATTACTATTGTTATACACTATGGAGTTAAAAAAAGGGGAAGGTGGGCAGAATCGTTCTGAGTCCCATTTATTGGGGACCCTCGACATTAAGTGAGACAGTTGGATGGAAAGTGCTAATCAATCAACTCGCTAACTCTGTCAACCCTTAGGAAAGGACGTTAGTTAATGGAGTTTCCGGAGCATTAGCAAGGTACCTGATAGAAAAAAAATATATTGTGAGTAAATAAGAACCTTCAGTTTACCCCCCTATTACTTCTTGGAAATCGGAGCAATTGTGGGAGTGCCTTTTAGAACTAAATGGGTTGATTATGGTTACCAATTTGAACTAAATTTATTCCAAGAGTACAGACACACTCGAGGTGAATAAATTATTCATTAAAACACTTTTCGGGTTATGTAGAAAAATGCTGAATATTCTAGTACGATTTTTATCTATTTTGTATAGGATATATAAATATAGATAAGTAAATAGGCGTTATCATATCAATTGCTTAAGCGTCTTGGTTTTCTGCAGTAACACCTTAGAAAAGATTAAGTATCCCGAGATTTTCTCCAGAACCAAAGACAAAACTTTAGGAATATACAATTACACAGTCACAAGCGAAATCAGAAAACTTCGTCAAAACACCGATTGCAGAAACCTCCACACAGGAAGAAAAATAATCATTTTCATTTTACTCATGCACTTTTTTGTTTGGTGTTACTTTATTCAGTATTTTCACCAAGTGATATTACACTAGATTAAAATATAAGGTTATAATAGAGTTGATGGTAATAAAAAAACCTTAATATTTTATACACCATAATATTTCACTCTCAAATTCAAAATGATATAGTCCCTTAACATCGTTACATTGTAGTTGCGTGATTGAAAAAAAAAAAAAAATGGATCATAAATAACAGCACTGGACATAATTTTTGTTATCTTGAATAATAAAAGTCTCGTGTCTAAGCGTTACTTTATTAACCAGGACAAAACGAATATTTATATTTAACTATTAAGAGTAAGATATTCAACAATTCATCGCGTGGATGCGATGTTGAATGAACAACACAAATTTAAAAGAAAGAGATAAAAAGTTGTTTGTCTATTCATTAACAATCGGGGGAAACGCATCCAAATTTATAACTCAAATTAAGTATCTTCTAGGATTTTACAATAATAGATAACTCTCTTGCGATGTCTCGTCGCTATACGTAGACGACCATTTCTTCTGGTTCCTTGATTCTCAACGCCTCAAGGTCCAATGGGAGTCTGATCCATCTCTATTTCCTTTTCTTTACTTCTTAGGTACCTCTTTCCTGCTGGGTAAATATAGTTCAGTTTTTATGGTTGGTAATTCAATGGTTAGTACTCGGACTTTTTGCTATGAAAGTCGACATCGCCTGTCTAATCTATGTCAAGGTGGGTTCAGTGATAGTGGATCTCGGCATGTATCCGGCAAGCTTGATAACAATATATCCAGGAAGCCGTGGAGATTTATTGACTGGTTTCTCCCACCACGTTCAGTCAGGTTATAAACAAAACAAAGCCGATTCGATTATTTAGCTAGTGTTTTGTGATAATTTCCACTGTTAAACGTTTTCTTATGATGTTAAAATAAACTTTATTTAACAGTTCAATTTTAAACTGTTGTTCATAGTTATTGCTTTATTAAATTCTATGCATCAAACATAATTCCAGTGCAAGTATCTTTCACTGATTTCTTTAATTCTTTAATTCTTAATTCTTAATTCTTTTAATTTCTTCTTTCTTAATTCTTTTGAATAATAGAATAGTAAATAATTTTGCTCAAAAATATCGCAACGGTTCTATCCCTTAAAGTAAAATATAAAATTAACAAAATAGTTATCATAGTAGTAGAAATATATATTTAAAAAATAATTGCTTGTGTTTAAGTTCATAATAAATTGAGTAAGTAATCAAATTTGGCAACGAGGATAATTATTTTGGTGTATGAAGTAACTAGAATTTTGTATAACCCAAAAACACAAGATTTAGACACTTTTTTAAAAACCCTTCTTTGGACTCAGGTAATATTAAAACATAAAAATTACAGCAATACACAAAACTCGTTTACTCATCTAATCACATTATATATATATTGCAGTTTTTGAAAAACAGTAATAGTTATGTCAAATTTACTAAAGGTAGGAAATTAATGGTTAAATATATCACTAAGAAAAGAAAATAAATAAATTATAATTAGTCCTGATGAAATGAACGATTAGGAATATAAATGAAAACTACGAATAAAACCTTTAATATATATATATATATATATATATATATATAGTTAAGNATATATATAATACATATTAACTTTTCAATTAGTCAAGCTTGTACTTCCGTTAATTCAAAATGCATTAGATACAATTAATCTCAGTCAATCTGTCACAGTCTCGGATGGTTTTAAATAATAAGAAGGATTTTTCTTCTTTTATATATATAAAAAAGTTCCCTATTTCTCTACACCGCCTTCAAAAAATGGTCTGGCTTCATTAATATTACCTAAACGAAAACCCTCGCGGGATTTGAGCCATACAATGGTAAACGCTCCGGATATCCTAGAACCCAGCATGCTATTAATTAAACTCGAAAAAGAAAGGAAAATAATTAACTGAGAGAAAAGAGAGGGAAATCCCGAAATTTCAGCAGTTTTAAGGTATATTTAATGTAGCGAAGTTAATTCACGTTTTGGATGAATGAATGTAGTTAAACCTTTTTCATTATTTGCATAATTGTTTTTGTTAAAATAATATAAAATAAGTTTATATAATTTACATCATTTTTATTTCGGCGAATTTATTCATTGAATGTAAAATTACATATTATCACATATGACAAAATTACTCTTAATATATTTCTCTCTGAATAATTTCAGAGCATTTCAAGCACGAAATAGCTAAAAGATGTATTAAACATTATGACTATCATTTAAACATTAATGCTTTAAATTCTTTATAACTAAAAGAAAAAATCTAAAATCTGACAGGAAATCTAACAAGATGTATTGTATTCTTGTAATCAATGGAGCCACAGCATGTACGGAAAATTTGAAGAAACACAAATAAAAAAAAATTAAGGTATATAAAATGACTTAATGATTTTATTATTATCTTCTTTTAATAAAAGGAAATTTAATTTATAATTGGATCTCGGTTTATCATTATAAAATTAATAATATTTATATAAATAAATAATGAATCTAGTTCATTCTGAAAATACCTTTTCTAAAGGAAGTTAAAAATACCTCGTTCTATCTTAAATTGTAACAGTGAATTTTTTAAAGTTTATTGTAGTTATTATGATAATTAAGTTGTTTTAAGCTCGACTTCAAATGGCTGAACAATTAAGAACAGGCGTTGGACTAAAGTAAAGTAAGGAAGACTTTTACCTCTACAAGTGACAAGCAAGGGTGTCCAGAGTAACTTGACTGATTTGAAATTACTAAATACAGTCGGTTCAACCCCATTATAATAGAGTATATATGTATACTCAAGAGAGGTGCCCATAACTAATATATATAATGAATATACGAATAACTTGTATTATGCGCATCGCCACTCAGAAAGAACGTTCGAAACAAATTGGGAGATCTCCAAGGACCATCCTATACAAACATTTTCCTATTTAAGAAACGGTTATAGATTTTCTATAGGTTTTGGTCATTAGATATTTATAAGTAAAACTACCATGCGTGAGAGCCAGAATGACCAAGGTGCTGTCGGCACTTGCCCAGCTTTCAATGGGAATCAAGGTCGTGGGTTCGATTCCGTACCATGATGCTCTGATTTAAATAGCTCACTAATGATACACTAGGTATGGATGCGGGGAGTGGCTGGAACCCTCCACCACAGGGTGAGTATAATGGGCCCAATGTAGCGTGATTGCTTGGTTCGAATAAGTGGTTCGTCCAACCCGTCTAACCACTTCTACCATTAGAGTATGAAAGTTATTATTTTTCACTTAATTAAAATCTGTCATACTTTTCTAACGAATAACGAATATAATATGGACCAGTAATAGAAGAAGACGGAGATACGAAATACGTAAAGTTAAAACAAATTCAACGAGACGTATGATATATAAAAAATCTCAATTATGGTAACATCTCAAGAGGATAAGATGTGCTTAGGCCATTCAAACCGAACACCAGAGTTAAAGGACACCCAATCAGAATTGGGAAGAATTTTAATTAGAATAATCAGTAGGGCGGCCCACAGACTAGATGGATGGACAATATGAAAGACGAACATTAGACGAATGGAAGAAGATCGTAAAGGAGGCTAAAGCCAGTAAAAAGATGTAGCACCACGCGCCAGACATGACGACAAGGCATAAAAAATAGATTAAAAACATATTAGAATGAGTAAAAGTACCAGAAAGAATGTAGTGATAATCATTCGTGATTATATATGTTCAAACTTGGTAGAGAATAATGAATTCTCGTCACGAATGTAGAATTAAAGGTAATACGTGCTCACAAAGTTCATTTGGTGATTGGATGGAGAATCATTTTCATGCAAGTTGTCTATTTATTCACATTGCAGTTTATTTGTTTAAGTTTAGTACAATAGAATCAATATTAATAATATTTTTATTTTAAAAATTAGCAGAAGAATAATGGATGTAAGGTATATATATGTTAGGTATATATATTATTGATAACGGTGACTGAAAATAACAATTATTAGAACCGGTACGTACGCAATGATTTAATTGCGTACGTACCTACAAGATGCAAGATGTATGCAGTGTGTTAAAATAAAAACGGCTCAAAATGAAATATGCATAATCATAATGCATATTTTTTGAAAGCGTTTACATCCATGAAGAATGCAACGACGCTTGCATCATTGGTGTGAAAGCCGTTTGAGACGGAACAGATTGATATCGCGATTGAAGATGATTTTTTTCTTTTGTAAAAACAGGGTCAGAAAACATTGTTAACCGCAGTGAGTGACGAGGGTAAGGTAATAAATATTTCGAGAGACATTTGTTAAATTAAATGTCAAAGATCACTGCATGTTGGGTCAGGAAAGAAGGACAATTTCTGTACTTCCTATTAACAGATCTCACATATATTTTATATCTCAGAGCAAGGAAGGGGTAGAGGGAATAATACTATAGAATCTGGGTCTCAAAAAGTGGTTCATTATGCTCCCCCCCTATATACTAACACTTTCAAGCGGCAGTTTGGTGAAACAATATCGCTATCTCGATAAAAACTCGAAATTTAGAAATTATATTTTCTTAATACATTTAATATTTTTATTTTTAATTGAGTTTTCTTCAAAAATATGTAATTTAATGTTTGTTCTTAACCTTATTAGTTATCCAAAAGCAGTAACGTCGTAAATAAACGTGTATCAGTTCCTAAATAACCAATAGCAATCTTCTTTGAGTGGGGTATCAAATAAATGCTACTGATAAGGATTTGTTGACAACCGTCAGTGGGGGACAGAAAGACAAGGAATAGACCAATAAAACAAGGACCAGTGACCACGTGATCACTTCAGTTCGAATTGAGCTCGCTTGAAAGGGTTAGTATATGGGGGGAGCATAATGAACCACTTTTCAAATCGCATTGATCCCTCTACCAACATAATTTTTAAAGGATATAATATTTTAGTACAATACTTTAATTTTGATACAAATTAATCGAAGTTCGTATTCATCAAAGAAACACAGTATAATAATTTACAATATTGTCCAAGACACATTTAGCAATTAGGAGTTAAGTCTAGAAGGAAATCTTCAAGTTTAATTAATAGGTCTCATAAGTTGAGAAACGAAACTTGGGTAATTAACACTCCGGGTTTGAAGAAACCTAATGGTTACGACAAGATGAACTTCAATAAAGAGGAACTTTAGTCTTCAATAAGAGCAGTTTAGTCTTCCTTTAACTAGTAATTTCATGACCTAATACTTAAGTAATCAAGTAAATACTTGATATAATATTGAAGGAGAGAAAGACTACTTTTTACGGTTCAATAATAGTTTAACGGATAAATAAGAGTTAAGATACAGTAAAATTTATCTAGTGTTAATTGAAGTAGAGGTCTCAAAAAAGTAGATACAATTAACCATCTAGTCACTAGAGTAAAAAGATAAGTCTGGCCTCGCCCACACCAACCATGAAATGTGGCTGCAGTTGACTTTCTTGATGATACGAGAAATATTAAATTACTCAACATTGACTATTATATTATCGAAGTCTCGTATTTTATGGAATATAGGTTGAGTAAATACTGCAGTCTCCCTACGAATTATCACTGAGAAAAGAAAAAAACATGGAAAGTAGATAATATTAATAGCTTATAAATTGCAATGCAATTTTACGTTTTAGGTATTTTAAATATTACAACTTAATTTCTCAAGTGGTACTCGTAAGTATGACGATAAAAAGAAATTGCTTATACAAAAATTATAAGTGTTATCTTCTGTACAGTTTGCACCTTATATTCATCTAACAGTGTAGTTTTAAAATTAACTTTGTAAATTTGTTAAAAGCGTAATGCTCATTTGGGCATTAAAAAAATAGACCCAACAAGAAATTGAAGGTCTTTTTTAACGTTTACGAACTATAGCAATTGACAATAAAAGCAAGAAAATTATCAAGTGGATGAGAAAGTTTAAACTGCGTTTGTTTGTTTAAGAAATTAAAACGTCAAAGACAGCGAATAAATATAAGATGTACTTAAAATAAATATGAAAGAATGGCAAATAAGGGTGAGCAAAGGGATTGAGTTAAATGCGACGGAGCGCTGGTTCAAGTAGCCTTTGTAAATGAGGCTGTAATTTGAAGTGTTACGACGGATTATTTCAAGATGGAGACACTTGAACATGGTTTAAGTGGGTGAAAGGGAAAAAGAAGAGACAAGAAGAATTCCTAAGAATAATATAGATCCCTAAGAATAGACTGGAGGCGACATCTTTTGGTTTACATCGATCGGTTCATGACTTCTGACTTAATTTTTTCGGTCGAGGGTCGTTCAACTTAAACCGTTAATTATCATCACAACAACTAAAGGCATTTCTCATTTCCGCATTTCTAAAGATATTTGCCATTCCTCTGTTTCAATATTGACTTCAATAATGGACTTTAAGGGTTTATTGAAAGGCTTGTAACATTCTCACGTCTTTTTATTTTACTCACTCTNATATTGCACCACTACTTTTAAAAACGAGGTAGGAAAAATAGTGTAAATTGCACCACTTCCTTTCAGAACGTTTTAATGTTTATATATAATAATAATGTTTCTTTGTCATGTTACATGTTAAAAGAATCAAGAAAAATTACATTTTGCAGATTGAAAATAGTACAAATAAAAGTCGTTATTATTAATTGACCAGTTTTGGCTGTTCTGAAACCGGCCAATTATTGTTAATTACATTTTTTTTTTTTAGAATATGTCTTTGACTAAATTATAACTATATTAAGAAAAAGGGATGTTTAGTTCAATGAACTTAGGGACAAAGGAATAAAACACTTCTGTTTCTATAAGGGGAGTAACAGTATAAAGAAGAAAATTCTATAAACATTCCTTAGATTGTTAATCCCCAATATTTTTTTAAAAGGGGAGTAACAATCTAAATAATTGTCTTTTACTAATAGAAATAAGTCAGAATACTCATGAAAAGTTAAAAGGCTACAATGTTATCCCTTAGCGAATTTTCGAAGACAATTAAGCTATTAGACCATTCTGAATCGATTCCTAAAATTTAACACTTTTCTTTATGTATGAATTAAGTTATTAAGTCATGGTGCATGACTGGACTTTTTTTGCAATTTGTTAAAACAACAGTGATTTGAATACATTGGCATTGAAGACTTTGGTTTGGTTTTAATCATTAAACCACTAAACAATATAAATGAATCTAGGTTTAATAATTATAATTACGCACACACAATTGGAAGGACACATAACAAGGTAAGGTTACCTTACCTTTGGCACTTACGTATTTGAGGCAATTGCCCTCAGCTCGGTTCCAAGATTAGAGGAAATTATTTCAGAGATACTAATTAAGCTAGAGCTTTATTTAGGCAACGCAGATTTAACAAGCTCCCTGCCTTTATCAGCTACCATATCAATTTTTATTAGTGAGAGTAGGTTTTTGCTAACTGTCCAAGATAGGAGAACATCCCTCATGTACCAAAATTTATCTTTCCCCTTTAGGATGAATATTATAACTATTTAAAGAACTCTAATGTGAATTCATAAACTCAAAGGCGAGAAAACCTTCTTTGTTGTTCCTTTAATAATTTTAGGCTTATTTATCTCCTTAAAAGGTCTACTAAAACATTATCCTTAGTTATTATTAAATGTATAATACCATTTATATTTATTATTGGATGTAATATTTTAGACATTGCACTCAAGAGGATATAGAAAAAGTGCTGTAACTCCTCGTAAGCAGCCGGTTATTTAATGTATTGGCAATTGTCACGCGAGGTTGTAAGTAATCAAAATGAAACGTAATAAATTCCATTTGATTTTATTTCACTAGATGGCGCTCTAACATTCTAAGAATAATAATACTCAGAAATGTGTCCGTGATCAGAGAAAGAAAAATATATCAAAAGACCAAATATAAATTACAAAAATATGATACTGCCTCAGAATTTATGGCGAAAAGTGAATGCTACAAGTAAAAACATATCTGACAAGCAGTTGCTAACACAATATTTAAATGAAAAATGTATTATAATTGAAGTTGGTACATACAAAGCAAGAGATCATATTTTATGCAAAACTCTTTTTATAGGAATATAGTTAAATAAATAATTTCTAACTGTTTTAATAACAATGACATGAAATAAAAAAACACCTATTACTACTGATTTAATTTTTTTCACTTTAAATAAATGTGTAATCAGATTATTCTTTATAGTGACGATTTTTCACACTTTAAAGAAAAGAGAAAGGGTTCAATGCCAAAATAAACAACATTCTGCACAAGAAAAGGAAAACATGAAAAGTTGGATGTGTTCCAATCAAATCCTATACTAGTTGGGTTTTTAACCTCGAGAAAGTTCAGTAAAATGTTGAAAGTAAGCTAGAATCATTCATTGACATTTTAAGTAGACACAATTTGAACGAGGACTCCAAGGCTAGAAATTATCTTAAGAGCACTGGACTTGAAAATAGAAAATGTTCGAATTTCCAGAGACTAAGCCTCTCCCATAGGTACACTTGCTACAGAGGCAAAGTTATGTACCTATATTGGTCTACATTCCCCCATATGTTTCACTTCCTACAAATGTAGGGGATGAAATAAACTTTATGTAAGTACACGATGTGTGGGGGAAGGGAGGGTAAGATGACGAAGCAGGCAAGATGACGAATTCGGTTTTTCTCCCATATGACAATAGATATCAGCTTCTGCAAGGCACATTAGTTACTCCTGATAGTGATAAAGACGCAGCACAAAAATCTGGAAAAAATGTAGGCCATATCATCATATGAGGAGAAGCGAACCTAAACGTGTTTTTGGAGTATGTGCTTCTAATTTTTGGACCTCAAAACATAAGGAATTACTCCTTTATGGTAAATTATTTTAAATTCTCACTAAGATATTCTTAAAGTACAACTCAAAATATAATAAATCATGTGAAATCTAGATTGTTTATCATGCGCTAAGATACTTGAAAACAAATTTTAATTAAAAATGGCGAGGTGGGGTAAGATGACGAACTACAGTAAGAAGTAATAGAACTAAAAAACAGGAAAAATTAAAAAAGCTGAAACTTTAGCAAAGAAAATAAAGCCTTCTAAATCAGTGAAAACAACTAAAAATGCAAAGCAATGTGCCTCACGTCGTCGTCATCTAAATTTTTCATCCTCCGATGACTCATCATAAGAAGTGGTCCCATACATTGATACAGATGATGACCTCCTAGATATTGATGATTTATTTATTTACTTACTTTATAATATTGATTTATTATATTTTTTGAATAAAATTTTATTTTTTGATTATTAATTGTTATGTATTCGTCATCTTGCCCACCCCACTTCGTCATCTTACCCCTTAGGTGGGGCAAGATGACGAAAATGACATGTTTTAAAAAAAATGATAGTTCTTAATCCTAAAAGAGCGGATGACTGCTTTCAAAAAATTTGTTATTGGAGGAAATGCTTGCAAGTAGTCCTTGTGTGAATTTCAGGTTTTAAAATCATTTAGTTCGTCCAGAAAAAATGTTTGAATCTTAAGTTCGTCATCTTACCCTCCCTTCCCCTACGTGTGTGCAAACCCTGTCGGAGAGAGGACTGCAAAGGGTCCCCGAGTCCTGATAATGATTCATATTTTATATAAATTTATATTTATATTTAATAATAAAATAACATTACAAAGCTATAAGAAAAGTCCAAATTAAATTTAAGGATCTTACGGATTTGAATAGGAATTTTCTTACAATGCAAATCTGAAGGCCCCATGCAAGTTCTCTAAGAGCCTGTTTGTGTGTGTTTATCATATCTAAACAGCCAGTATAATTCACTAAATTTATTTACTAAAGAAAAAACCGTACCATCATCCTACCTTTACTAACGTTAAAAACCTACAACAGATTATTGATCTATATGACATTGTAAATGGGGAAGCCAAGTCTAGAATATTCTTGAATTGGCTTCCCCGTTACAATTGGATAATTATACTTGCATTATAGACATTTTTGTATTTCCAAACATTGTTCTCGTAATTATGATTAAGAAGGCAATACATATAGTGACTGTGTATTATGTAAATTGCATATTTTTTTACCAGAAATAAAAAAAAAAGGTTTTACGAAGTAAAAAAAAGAACAGTCTATATTGCACCACTACTTTTAAAAACGAGGTAGGAAAAATAGTGTAAATTGCACCACTTCCTTTCAGAACGTTTTAATGTTTATATATAATAATAATGTTTCTTTGTCATGTTACATGTTAAAAGAATCAAGAAAAATTACATTTTGCAGATTGAAAATAGTACAAATAAAAGTCGTTATTATTAATTGACCAGTTTTGGCTGTTCTGAAACCGGCCAATTATTGTTAATTACATTTTTTTTTGTGTGAAGGCGTTGTTTGGTAATTGAACTACACCTCATTCATGAATAATATTAATGATGCTTTTGATTTTTAATCAACTGTTAGATTTGAATGATAAATATTTATAGAATTTCCTGGACTTGCGAGGTTTGTATTACTATGTTTTTAGTTATAAGATCTTCTGATGGAAGTATATTTAAATATTAATTTGGCTTAGTCCAAGGTTTAGCCCTTACTTAGCCCAAGTCCTTCAAAAGCTTTTAGGGACAGGCTTTACCTATCTGCTGCCAAATAGAAGTCCGGCCTCATGCCTTGAGTGCCTTAGGTGGAAATTATGATCCTGAGACGTCTTAAAGAATTAGCATCTAAGAATCAGCAAAAATAGAAAATAAACTTTTTTTAATTATAAAAATAAATCACGATTTTTCTATCGCATTTAAATACACTTATAATTTATTTTAATCCTCTATAATTTTTTTTTTAACATATATTTTCTTTATGTGATGCTTCCAGTTATATCATTGCATGGTATTGTGACCTTATTTTATCTTCGTTTGCTGAGATTCCTTCGATTTAAAATTCTGGCCACACCCTTTCATTACCATTTATACAGTCTTATCATCTTGTATGTAATTAACTTCTAGTAGAAGGAATTAAGTCTTATTTACTGATGTTATTAACGACTTTTTCTTATCTTAATAATTAAGGGTAATAGGCAGTATTACAGTTTTTTTTTTATTCACTATATTTTATTATTACATTATCAATTATTAAAAGTACATAACAACAAAACTGAAAAACAAAATTTTACAATAGTTTTTATTTTATTTTAAATACTTTTATTGTTATTTTATTTATTAAGAATGTCAATGTATGATACCCTCTTTTGTATAAATCTAAATTCGATTAAGAAATAGATAAAATGTAGCGTGCCTTATCACAGAGTAACTTGATTGAAATATAAGGAATATTATTAGGGGATGACAGAAAATGCAAAAACCTAAAAGTAGTTGAAATCAGCATATTAGTGGCTGATCAGATGATTTACTTTTGTGTACTCTATGTTATGAGATAAGGACAGATAATAAAAATACATCTAAAAGTAGGTTAGATTAGTATATTGTTGACTGATCAGATGATTTATTTTTATAAAGGTATTAATAGGCGAAGGATATTATATGATAAAAAAAAAAAATATACCTACAAGTAGTTTAAGTATATTTATGACTTTTTTTTATTAAACTAACACCTACAACTTTTAGAATTAAAATGAGTACATACATTATGGTATTACATACAGATGTAGATACATTATGGTATTACTAAATACCAATCAGAAGATTTGAATAGTCATTGTAAAACTATACAAATTGAATAAGAGTATCGAAAAATGAAAATTATACTTTGGTTAAAAGTTTCTTACAAAAATGTTAATTATAATATTATATCAAGTATTATATCAGCGTTCAAATCAAATAATTGCTGTCAAAACTTTAACGAAATAGGTATACGTATCTAAAAGTCAATGTAGAAATATAAGTTAGAAGTTAGAACAATGGACAGTATTTAGCTCTTCAAAAGTCCAGAACATAACTCTGGGTTGGTTAGAAGCGCCAATACAATGTTCTAACCACAATAACTTTAATTGCCAATTCAAAATCACAAAGTGATAAAAGTTAGACCAGAACATTTGGAATTTCTAAATGTTATCCAAACTTAAGTAAACATTAGGTTTACCAACTAACTTATTAATCAGTTTTTAATCAAAATTATACGTTTTTATTTTGCTGATTATTTTTTAATAGTAATATAACCACTTTATAATTTTATAGTACTTATTATTTTATTTGATATTTTATTATTACACTTTATATTTTGATAGTAGTAGTATTACCACTTTTTTTTTCTTTTGCTGTACAATTTCTAATTAAATCAGGGTAAATTGCCTGATCTAATTAGAAATTGTACATTAGATCAGGCATTTTACCCTGATTTAATTAGACATTTTTTTAAAATTATCGGTAAGAAGATTTTAAAATAAAAACATTATGACTTGTTAACGAATTTTGAAGATATCCCAATTAAGGGATGAAATATCAGCTTTTTAAAAAAGATTTTTTTATTAATAACTCCTAAAGACCAAGCAAAAAAATATAGTTTGACCACTTATTTAGGATGTAGTATTTTTATTTTTTTTTTATAAAAACGTACAAATCGCATTTCTTATATAAATTAAACCAGGTTAATAATAATAATAATTTAAAAGAAATAATTAAACTCACAAAAATGTTTGTGTCTTTTGTAAAACTGTTTTTTATTTTTTTTTATTTTTTTTTTTAATATAACATTGTAATCTTGAATCTATTCTAACCCCACTTAGCTACCAGTGTTGAATTTCTAAAATTTTATTTTCATTTCGAATTTTACAGCTCATTTCACATTATAAATCTTTAGGCGCGAAAGCGGAGAAGGGGCGCTAGAAATTGCTCTACTCTACAGTGAAGTCTACCGTGTCGGTCCACGGGCGGCTCACGCCGTACAGCGTAATATATCCCTGATATAAATGACGTAATATCCTGATATAAATGAAGTAATATCCCTGATATAAATGACGTAATATATCCCTGATATAAATGACGTTATATATCCCTAATATAAATGATGCAATATATCCCTGATATAAATGACGTAATATATCTCTGATTTAAATGACGTAATATATATCCCTGAATTAAAATTAAAAGCGTGGAAAAGTTTCAGGTGCGAGGTCCACAACTATAGTAAGGGGGAAAATGCTAAAACCACTCAAAACCGTGCACTGCCGGTCCAGTTTCCAGCCGAACATATACTGGATTGGAAGAAACTGGACCCGCGCAGTTTTAACACATTCCCTTTCTATAGTGGTGGCCCCAGATTCTATAGTTGTGGCTAAGGTTATAAATGTTATAAGTTTAATTTAATGTTCGGAGCACGATTATCTGTGTGCTTATGTTATGAGAGATACGTGCGATAGAGTTAGGAAGCCTAATTTTATTTTGAAAGGGTAGCGTCCGAGAACTGGATGATGATAACGAGGGAACGTGACATAAAAATTTAGAACTCTGCTAAACTCAATTTTTCTCTTATCTGCAAACTTCGTCTTACAACGCTCTCTTAAATCATATGGTACATTTTAACACTAAAGTAAATCAGGACCTTTAAGAACGTCTCAATCTAGAAAGTAAAATTGAATATAAAAACAATTACATAAAGTAAATTGTTGTTAAACTATGTTAAGTTAAAAGCTAACTTTATGTAAAGTTAGTGGAATTAGTTTCTGAGCAGTTTTGGGAATTAATAGAAAACTTCATAAAATGGCATTTACAATGGTTTATATAAATTTAAAGTTCACCAACTTCTAGGTGGGCCATAGCGGTTTATTAAAGTGTTAAAGGCAAAGGCAGGCCATTCTGACGGCGAAATATCTCAATTTTGGTTTAAAATTGTTCAACCTACCACTTACCATAGTGATTGGCCCTGAGTGTCAAAATACATACGTAAGTAGATGTTAAAGGTCGACCAAGAAGTCATGAACACGGGAGAAACTGAAAGCTTAGCTTCGTTTAAAGTCGGAATTTCCGAGTATTGCCGAAGTCAGTACAGTCGGGTGCTAAGACAATACTTATGTGTATGACATGCGCAGTTGAGTCAAATCTCACAAATAACAACAGGAAGGTTTCCAATCTGTTAGGTTTCCTATTTTGTTTGTTTTTATCAAGGATGTTATATAAACCGGATAGAGGCTTGAGGCAAAAAAGTGACCCCATGGAGATATGTAAAATATTAGCTCCATGGGACGAATTACCTTCCTCTTGGTTATAGGTTACCAAGAAACGTGTGGCAGGTTACCATAACCTGATTCAAAATTAACCAGAAGTAACCTTAAAACTATCAATGAAGGTAATTTGTCCCAGTCAAAAAGTCTTGGAGCATGCGCAGTATGATTTTTTTCTCTAATTTCTCTTACTCTACTAATACTTCCATGGGTTCACTTTTTTGCCTCAAACCCCTTCTTAACATTCCATCTGTTTTATATAAGATCTTTGGTTTTTATACAGTACGAATTATAGTCACAACTGTCCTAAACGATTTTGTACTATCCACAAATCCACGGGATGGTACAAATGCGCAGGGCGCTACAAATAACAGGACTAAAACAAACCTAATATGTATTTGTTATTATAAAAATGACAGCTCTCCATGCCTATTAATTAAAATAATATTAGCGAATTTATAGTTTGTTTTTCCTTATTATATTTTTTATTAGTGATTCCGTATCAGGTACAGTGTTGCCTGTTACAAAAAATATTAAAAAAATATATGTTATCCAAAATAAAATTATTAATAACAAAAGAACAGCACTGTGTTTTTTGACAGTGGTCTATTTTATTAAAAAATGACTATACATGACATCAAAACATCGACACTAGCGCACTCCTCAGATTTCCATGACTTCTTGGAAGCCTTTAGTAGGAGGTAGGTACCTATGATATAACTGAATTCTTTTTCATAACTTCAATATTAAAACCAACATTCGTTTAGAATTAAATCTCTAAGTGGAGAGTCTCGTGGTTTGGCTGTTTTCGTAGCAATAAAAATAAATTATCCATAAAGTAAAAAAAAAAATCTTATATGAGAATCATACTCGAAATTAAAGTTTAAAATATTAATACTCTTTCGTTTTTAAACAATCTCCTTCCTGATTTAAGTATTCAAAGAAGAACCACTTCATATAGCATGTACTTTTTGGGTCAACAAATTTTAAACTCGTGTTGTATTTTTGATTAAGAGGTTTCGAAATAGCTTGTAGCAACCCCCAAAATTGCCCCATTTTACCCCAGGAAAAAAGGGGATCATAATTAACTTGGTGAAATCCGCGTCCTCTTCGTGACGCGAATTTCACCGGAAAATCAAGCTGTTTATTACGGGATCATAATTAGTTTATTTCTATAGCCTTATCGGTTCTTGTATTTTACTGCACAAAATCTACTTTTTTCAATAATTAGGATTTATGTATGAATTTCCACTTAAATCTATTTTCACTGCACTACCAATGCAATTATATATGATACTAGCTGGATACCCGTGCTTCGCTACGGAGTGTTTTTATATTTGATAAGTTTATAAACTACTAGGATTGCATACAAATTATTTTACTATTCGAGAATATCTAGATTCTATCCCTACTACTTATATCCTTCTCCTCTTTGATAATTTAATTTGCAAATATCCTAAAATTATCCCCTTCCTAAATGAAAATATGACAAAACTGTACATAACAACAATTAGTATACTCTTAAAGAGCATTTCAACGATATGCATCATGAAGATGAAGGGTATATTCATTACTTGTAACCCGTACCCCTTTGAACCAAAATTTATAGTTCGAAAATTCGTGGACAGTTACCTTCCCCTTGCTTTGAAGGTCATGTGTGCAAATTTTCATCAAGATCGGACTAAAACCGTAGATTTGTAAAAAATAATATACATATGTACACACTTATAATGACTTTTATATACATATAGAGATATAGATATAGATATAAATTTCCATTTTACCTCTCCCCCTTTTAAATGAAAGTAAGACAAAACTGTANAAGTTCTAAAGCCCTAAAGTGTATAAAACTAAAAAAAAAAAAAAAAATGTAATGTATTGATATTAATTTTAAGATTTTAAAGAGTAAAACCTCTTTAAGATAGTAAAAAAAGCTCAAGTAAGCTAGCTTAGTAAGCTTTGAGTATTGCAGAAATATTAGCTTCCTGGAAAAGAGCTTTTGATTTCCAGGCTCTAGAATACAGCTAGAATAGAGTAAGTCTTTCAATAAAGAAGCTACAAGTGTCAGATGCAAATTATATTCCTATACAAACCAAACAGCCTGTAACTCTGTTATCAAAGAATTACCAATGATTTACCATTTACATTCTATTAATTTATCAGAATATCTCATGTATATTGATAAGTAATGAAAAGTGAGAGCAGAACATTTGGATAATGAAATTTCTAAATTTTATCTAAACTCATGAAAACTTTAGGTTTACCAAGTAACTTATTAGTCAGTTTTTTAATCAAAATTATAAATTTGTATAGTACTTATTATTTTATTTGAGGTAATAAAAGACTGTGAGGTAATAACGAGGCAAAAGGACCTAAATGTCCGATTTCCAATTATAATGAAAAAAATGTGTATAGTATAATTTAATACAAATTAAATGTTTGTTTGATTTTAAATGATATTACACGATAATTGGATGTTTTCTTTCGTGATAATGACCTATGCAATACCTGTTAGTGATGCCTAGTTTTATAACACTTTCTGGCAATCACAAATTTTTGTGAATATCAAAGAAAATTTTGATTTTTACTACGTTTTTATTACCTTGGTTTCTTGTTTGTTTGTTTGTTTGTTTGTCCGGTACAAATCTTACAATCGAATTTTAACTAACATCCCGAGTAGCTAGACATTTAAAAATTTTAGAACAGCTCAGAACACGATGACAATGCATTATTTTAATACTTTTAGTCATTTTTTCAGCAGAATTTAATTCGTTTTCAGCAAATTTGCAGTATGGAAAGTTATTTTATTTGTTTTGTCATATCCCATATTATTTACAATCTTCATTTTGACAGGTTTCAAATTTATGATTTTTATAAATAAGAGATAAACATTAAATGACAGCAAAACAGGAAATATATCGATTATATTATTT
>KZ651791.1:246338-263979 GCA_001010745.2 Gerris buenoi
TCAAGTGTGCATGCAATTTGTAACGTTTTACAAATTATTGAAATATAATGAATAGAGTATTTTATTATATATTTAATAGAGTAGATTAATTTTAAATAACTTAAAATATTAACCCCTGAAAATTCGAGTAAAATATTGAGTAAAAATTCGAGTAAAAATATTGAGTAAAATATTCGAGTAAAATATCGAATAAAATATTAACCCCTGAAAACATCCTGAAAATTCGAGCACATAAGAATTGGCCATTTATCTATACCCACCTTTTGATTTGCCTAAGAGCTAATGATGAGGAATCGAAATGTATAAGAAATAAAATGATTCGAATAATGAATTTAAAGAAATTATCTCTCCACAAAATCAGCTTTCAGCCTTTTTAAAGCCATGATCAGTTCCAATTAGAGAAGAACTAGAGTTACAATAATAAATAAATGTGATAGAGTTAAGTCTATATTAAGTTGGAGACCAACTTAACCAAGTTACGAGACATTATACTTGTATAGTCTCCAACACAATATAGACACACACGTTTCATATGTATATGTATAAAATTAAAGTTTTGTACATTGGCCAGAATCGAAAATTTTTTGGATACTTTTTCATTTTATACATTCTCAAAACCGAATCCGGCCTTAACTTTTTTTCGTGTATGTGTGTATGTCCCCCCAGTCAAACTTTATAGGCGAGAAACTGGCTAAACGATATCGATTATTTTTTTTTTCAGAGGAGAGCGCAAGCATGAAATCTTTGCCACTTGCATAACTTCCACAATTTTCATCTGATCTCGATGAAATTTTCAGAGATTGTACAGGTTATGCCCTTTATGGTCCCGAATGAATGTCATTGTACGTAATTGGATTTGCAGTAGCCACTGCGCATGTGCTAATGAAAAAACCACCTAATATCAATTTTTCAATGTGTAACGAAGATATTTTTCTCAGAATTAGTGGATAAGAAATAATGGTATTTAAAAGCATAAAAACATTTCCGTTCGTTTTAGCATTCGGGAAAGCTATGTGCCACATTAATTGCTTTTAACCTGTTCAGGCATTTAATTTAATTGCTAGGCGTGCATGATGATAGGATTGGAACAATAGCCACTAATATCTCGCATGAGCCCCGCGCGGAGCGCGTGGTGAAGGCTAGTTAGTTATTCTATAAAGCCGAAAGCAACTTTTATAAATAAATAAGCATTTTTTCCGTGGAGAGACAATTTCTTTGAATCTTTGTAGATTAGAGTGTTCATTAATTGTTTTTTTTTTTGTGAAATCCGCGTCAGGAAAGGGTTGAAGTCCGACGTTTCACTATCTTCTTCGGGGGTGAGGTGATGAGGGGGTGCATCGTGATGTTAACTAAAAGCAAACACGATATTCTGACGACTGTATATCTGGGCGTCAGTAAAAAACTTTACATAATGATAAACATCTTGTGTTTGCTTAGAGACAACATCACGATGCACCACACCCCTGAAGATGTTTCCAAGAGGAAGCGAAACGTCCGACTTCAAACTTTTATGACACGGATTTCACAGAAAACCATGTTATTGATAATGATTTAACGCACTAATTTAATGTAGAGTGTTGCTTTCTAAAATTTATTTTAACTACAAATTGCAAGATTTTTGATATTTTATGAACATTATAAATTATTAAACGCTCTTATAATTATTTCAGTCTTTTATTATTATGCAGTCTAAATAAATGTAACTAACACGCTAATTGTACTTCTTAAATTTCCTCAATAAAGTTAAAAGAATTTTCACTGACCCTGAAAACAGTTTAGATTAAAACGAAAGCAATCATTATTCTTGGCTTAGTATTAGAAATACAAAGCAGAAAACAACAGTATCAGCTGAGCGGATTGTTGTTGTTTACAAATGCATATAACGCTATAGGAAGGCATGAGTGTTTTGTATACTAACTAAAGAAAAGTCAGACAGAGAAGATTTTAACAGTATTCATTTATTTATATTGAAACATTAGAAAAGGTTTTTTTTTTTACGTGATTAAGATTTTTTTTTCTGCATTTCAATGTCGAAGTTCAAAAATAACGAAAATTCCTATCCTATACATTTTATTTAGTTTATAAAATCGTTAATGATAATTGTTAAAGCCAAAATGGCAACTTGCCACCAGCCAAATTCTTATACTAAAGGAACTTGGCAGTTATCACAAATTTGTACCAATAAAGTTTTTATTCTGTATACTATATCAAGTACTATTAAAACACTTTTATATTTCTAAATAGGAAAATGACCGCTAAGCGTGAATATAAGCTACAAACTTTTCTTTCTAAATTATACAAAACGTTCTTTATAATTTTAAACAAAACGTGAAGTATTAAGAGGTTTTTAGAGTGACAAATAAACCAACTTTATTTAGCTTAGAATGACACCGACTGTATAATTTTTTTACACAGAAAAAAAGTTCTGTGCTGATAAGTATAAAGATATTAAGTTAATTCACTATTTTATTTGTAGAACACAAACAAACTAAAACTATTCATTATACTATTACTTAAAGTTAATATCAATCAATCAAATTATACTTTTATTTAAATAGAATGTTTGTTTCATTAACATAATTGAAAAGTAAACCAACATGGCTAAAAGCCGTCTGCCGGAATCTGCTTACTAACTTCTTTTAACTAAAGAGGGTTCTACATTTAAAAAATAAAAATAAATAACTGACTCAAAACTGTATAATAAAATACAAATATATATATGGATGTAGAGCAACTATATAATTCATATAATATACTCTCTTGTTATTAATTTTATAAATATCAATGAATTTACGTAATAATAAATATGCAAAATTGAACATCAAAAGTTTTAGACATTTACTCTATTGATGAATCTCAATATATAGGTTTAGTTTAAGTTAAAAGATGTCTAGTGACAAAATAAAGACATTTTTACTTATTTTATTCACTTGTTTTATTCCTTAAAAACATAATTCCTTCTTAAAATTTTATAAAGAATATAAACAGTTTGAAATGTCCTCCAATTATGCTGAAGATAAGGACTAAGGACATGATTCCAAATTTTAAAGAAATAACAAAATATATCAGGCCTTATTCCACTTACATNTCAAATGATTTCTCAACTTCAAGGTACCAAGGGATAGTTGAATGTCCAAACACTTGTTCTCTGATATTTGAGTATGCTGGACAATTGGTAAAGAAATAGAAAAGACCCTCTGACCCTACGTTTATTTACACTTTTAAGCTTCACACCAACTATATTTTATCGGTTTTAAATCTTCCTGATCATCGCTTCCCTAAGGATTCTAGATTTTGCTCTTTAAAAATGATTTTGATCAATTTAACTTAAAATTAATATATTTTATCTACGATTGATACAAAATATAAACATTTTATCTATGATAATAGATGCGTAGAAAGTGATTCTTTTCGTAGTTGTGTTCATTGCGCATGCACGTTTCAAAATTCTTCCCCTTATCACACGATTAGCGTGTTTACATTAAACAAAACTAATTTGCAGCTTGTTTAATTAAAGTACCTGTTTTTTATCAAGTCATAAATGCTGTACTCATATCTTTTAATAATTGTTTTAATAACACAATAACAATCAATTAAACTATAAGAAATAATTCCATTCATTTACATAATTTCTCAATATTTGTAGCTCATCAAAACTAAATCAATGTAAATTTAATGATTAAGATTTTTTTTATTATTATTAAAATTCAACAATCGTAGATAAAGTATGGTACGCAACTCGTGCGAAAACTGAATTTTGCTTTGTTCGTTTGGTTTTACTACCCTCGCTAGTGCTCGGGTGCAAACTCCACACTCGCATGCAAAATGCTTTCCACATAATAGGACCAGAATGCACTATTACAATAACTCTATAAGAAACTTTTAAGAGTACATTTCTTGCCTTGATGCTTATGACAGAATGAGTGTGATAATCTGCTAAAAGTGTTTGTTTTTAAAGACTTAAAAAATAAAACATATATATTAGATTAGCGTGCTTATCCATTAGGCACCACTTATAACGCATCTCTCTTTTAATGAGCTATCATATTTAAGAAAATAAGAATATTTCACTATAATAGGTTGCCACACTAAATATGTAATGCCGTATAGACAAAAATTTAATAATACCTTATTTGACTGACCTCTTTTAAGAAAAAAATAGAGATATGATCTTTTCCATTATTAAGAGAGATTAAAGTGAAAAATGACCGAGTTAGCTGAAATATTAGTTTCTGGAAGTCAATTTATCAAATTGGATAAGTTACCACGAAAAGACAACCGTGTACATTACAAATAAGGTCTCATACTGTTCATATTAGTACATGACTAATATACTAAAGTAATAGTATATTACTTTGTTGTTTTGCTTCCGAGCTTACCGAAGGTAACGGAAGCATTGTGTTCACTTTGGGGAACGACAAACTTTTATGTCTCCGATTTTAAAAATTCCAAGACAGAAATCCGTTTCAGACATCAGGGATCATTTATGGTCTCGTGTCTGTCTGTCTGTCTGCGTCAGTCTGTGTGTCCGCAAATTATGAAACGTGTGAATGTCGACCGATTTAGATGAAATTTGATAGACATGTTAATTTTACCAATGTCCAGGACGGGACAACATTATCCGTCCAAGCGTTCACGCGCATCGCTCGCGTAAACGTGAACTTCAAATTTAAATTTGGAATTTTAGGTCGGGGAAAAAATCAAATCAAACTTTAACTACTCAATGAGACAAACATTTTTGTCAAATACAATTTTTTAGTAAAACCAACAGCGACACCGCTAAATATAGATCGCTATAACTACTAATAGATTTTACAAAATAAACGATAAAACAATAAAGTTATAAAACAATAATGATAATGTTAATATTACAGTAAAATACATGATAGGATGCGAGGAAGGTATATGCCAGACTAATTGACAGTCAATTTTTTTTTTTTTTTTAATCTTAAGTATAAGATAAACAAATTATTAACACATTCAACAAACAATTGACATAAAAGTATTGCAAAATAATTAAATTATTTTCAATTCGAGTAAATGTATAAATTCGAAATGCATTGCAAATTCGAAATTGCATGGAAAATTGAACTATTTAGTTTTAGAGAAAGGAAATAATCCTTTAAAAAATAACAAGCTTATTTATTGTAATATAGATTACACAATTTATCTAAAAATCGATGATGTAAATAAATAAATGAGAGAATATTATTAAGCTACAACATGATTTAAAGGATTTGTGATAAGAGAACGATTAAAAGCATAAATTACTTAATTGTGTGTGTATGTCAAGGATAACACTCATAAATTTATTTGTTATTTGATAGCTAAAATGTTTATTATAAAAGGCGAATATATAATTTCTATTGAAAGAAGTAGTTCCTAAATGTATTTTATTATCACTATGACTCGAATTATCATTAGGGAATATATGATGGTAATTTCTATTGAAAGCAATTGGTCCTAAATGATTTATTATCACTATGACTCGAATTATCATTAGGGTATATATGATGGTAATTTCTATTGAAAGTAACTGTTCCTAAATGTATTTTATTATCACTGACTCGAATTATCATTAGGGAATATATGATGGCAATTTCTATAGAAAGCAATTGTTCCTAAATGTATTTTATTATCACTATGACTCTAATTATCATTAGGGAATATATGATGGTCAGTAAACTGATTTAGACCATTCTAATTGGCTTATTGCATTAAAGCTGATTAATGTAACACGTTATTATTAGTTCAGTTGTAATAATATTAAAATGATTGAGCAAATCAATTATACACATTCTCCAAAAAAGTTTAAATGAATAATTCCATATTCGAGTTGTAATTAGTGCAAATAATGATGAAATACTAGCTTGGACCATTATAATTGGTTTATTAGTAAACCAATTAAAATGGCAGATTAGTTACTATTTCATCATTTCTAATAGAACCATGAGGAAATAACTATTTCAGTTTCTACTCTCAAATTTAAATAATTATCAATGCGAGTTATCATTAGTGTGAAACTGTTATACCAGTATTGGTTGACCCAATTCTGATTGGTCATTATGAGTTACGAAGTCTGATTGGTTGTAATTGGTCAATATTATTTCAAATAAACAAGCAAATTAAGTGACATTAAAAGAGGAAATTTCTTCAACTTATAATGTAAGTGAATAATTAATTATTGACATTGACAGTCAAATTATATTGTTAAGACAGTTTGTTTACTTATGATGGATCAATTCTTATTATTTATTTATCAAATGAATCGAGTTTTAGAGGGATTTGAGTATTGAATGAATGAATCATAAAACTTCTTCATGTTTAAAGGTTTGCAGTACTTATAAAATATATAATAAACCACCAAATTTTTCTGCAAATTTCAATGAACATATTAAAACAATTGATAAGAATAAATAAAACTTTTTTTAATGAAATAAATGTCAATGTCCTACATCTCGAATACACCAGATTTGGATCGATTAACAAAGGAAAAAATATAACTGGTTCTATTTAACTTAAAAATGAGGCATTTGGAAAAACACTATAGCACGAATATGATCCTTGAAAACTAAAGAAGAGGATTGGATAGAGAATAAAACGTAAAATTAAGATCACAGAAGAGAGTCAATTCCACAAGTATGACTTTATTGTACGCAACAGGGATTCGGGGAAGTGATTTAAGTCATTTTAAATAGAAACCTGGCCCTTTTAGCGAATGAATACTTAAAATAAATAAAAATAATTTAATAGAAGTTATTATATTTTCAAAGAAAGAGTATAAAAGAAGTAAAAAAAAAAAAATTGTCAACAAAAATAGAAAAAGAAAATAAATAGTACTGACAGAAAAGATAAAAGAAAAGAATAATATTTTCTTACACTCTGTACAATAAATCTAACTAAGTCTATATTTAATGTAGTCCGTCAATTTCACACTGACTTTATGGTATTCTTTGTTGATATTTGTTGAGCCTTTCTAGTAATAATTGATTGTAAGTTACCCAAGTTTTTTTAAGAAGGGAGCAAACATGTTATGTAATTTTCTTTGTAAATATTTACCTGTCAATAACTAACGTAGTCATAAGAACTATCTCTTTATGACAGGTCAATAATAGACTAAACAAAGACTAAGGGATCATAACCTTTACACTGAAAATGTGTTTTTTATCAGTTAGAAAAAGAGAGCAACTATATCTAAATCAACCAATAAAGTTAATAAACTTTTTTGTATGAAAGCTAGCTTAAACATTAAAAGAATTGGCTATAAAATTAAAATAATTCCGGATATCAAGATTTAAAGGAATTGACCTCAAATAATGCTGGATATCAAGATTCAAAAGAAAAGTGGCCAAGCAGGAATTACAGCAATTGGTTTAAATCCTGTCAGAATTGTGCAATATCACAAAACAGACCCTTTGTTTAAAATATTAGCAATGTTTAATAAACATTGCTGAAGACAAACTGTGCAACGTTTAAAGAAAAAGGAAAAAACTTTTAAGCAAGTAGGGAAAAATGACACAAGGATTATAAGAAGGCAGTTTTTACTGTGATAGATTTAATGTGGCAAAAAATGCATGAGCACATAACAGTTATTTATGCACCTAGTGAATAATGTAAGGGATTATTTCCCGCGTGGCTGAGTTGATTCCTGAGGCAAAGCTGAAGGAATCAAGGCAACTATATCCCGAGGCGAAGGCGAGGGTATTAGGCATCTTAATTCCCGAGGCGAAGCCGAGGGATCAATGCCAATTAGCTCCCGAGGCGTAGACGAGGGAGATAATTATAACAAGGGAATAATAATGCATTATTCTCGAGGTTCAAACAAAAATTTTTCTCTAGAAAAAGCGCTATATAAGATTCATTCAACAAAGAAAACATTTATACTTCTTTATTAAACAAATTTAATACAGAAATAAAATAATATAAATGATTTAAAGCAATTAATAATCACTTTTAAAGTAATAAAAAATATAAAGTTCAACAAAAGCTAAACAAAAGTAAACAATGCATCGTAGAATGACTCGCAATACAGCTGGGAGTTTAAAAGCAGGTTGGTGAACGTGGATTATAATCCCGTTTTCTACATTATTTCCCTGTTTTCACTTTATTTCCCCGTTTTTGAGAACAGGCATGAAAAGACCAATTACCTATGAACTAGCCCTGAAAAGTTACTTTTCGTCCCTACTGGAGATAAAAGCAATTTATAGACTGTGTTTACTTATAAGTAAACTGTGAGTAGACATATATATACAGAACGTTCCAAAACCCAAACCTCGAGGTCATAAACAGCAGTTGCAACATTAGCCTTTATAGCCTTTACAGATACTGCTACTACAATTACAGATTGTCTACTTCAATTGACCTGAATTTATGTTTTAGAGTCATAACCTAGTTTCAAAAACATTTGTAAATAAAATTTTACTTAAATGAAATATTGTGTATAATGATTCTACGATTCTTATGAGACATCTTTAAATAAATAATAATTTTAATCAGCTTTAGACGTACAATCAACTGTCTTTTGTGTACTGGTGTTCAATTGTACCATTTTATTCCTTAGACCAATCTTTCGCTTCACTTTGATCATTATCATTTAGGCCAAAAGATGCCTCAAAGGGAGTCGAAATATAGCATTACGAACAACATAAATATATTTCTTATTTATTGACTAAATGTATAATTAGTTGACATCTATAAAAGTTAATATAAGATATAAAATCTATGTCTATTTAAAAAAAAAAAAAAAAAAAAAAAACTGAAAAAGTAAATTATATTAACATAATATGATAAAATGCTTAGTTCTTACTAATATCAGGAGCAAAATTATTAATTTTGACTCATTATTTTTTTATAACATTATGTTTTACATTTGACTAAATAATTGTAACTTGTAATGAGTACAACGAAACACTAATAATATTTAATCCAGCAAAAAACCACCTTCGGCTTATTCTTCTCTTCCATAATTAAGTTCTGTGTGACGTTAATACTCCTATAAATTTATAGGGTAATAATCAAGTCAGGATTATGAAAGAATATTAAACGTGAACTTAGGGGTTAAAATAATTTTAGAAAAACTTTTACTGCAAAATAGACCAGCTTAACATCATGATAAAGTCAGAATTAATTATTACTTTGGAAATTAATTAGAAGAATTATAAATATATATAATGTAATAATAATTTACATCTTCAATAATATATATTTCTCATTCGATAATTAAAACCAAAAATATAAATACTTAAAAACAAATTAAAAAAAATTATTATGTACATAATAGATAATCAAGCAAATCATAAATTCATCTAGTTATACTTAATACTCTGTTTTATGAATAACATGTATTTTGTCACTACATAATTATTTATTTTTATTATTATTATTACCTAAATACCTAATATATGTTTAGTATCAACTCTAAAAAGTCAATACACTCAAAACATGACACCATTTACCTACAAAATATTATTTATAAAAAAAAAAATAATAATAATATTAATAAAATGATTAATTTCAACATATGTATTAATAAACCATGGAAAGCTTTGTGTTGATAAGTTGTACTATCTGCATTATACACGTCATATTACGTCATAATGCTCACAAACATTTTTGAGAAATAATTTACGAATTTTAAGTTTAGGTTTTATAACTTTTTTAATATAATTTTGAATTTCGTTGTAAACAAAAATGTTTGTTTTCAAATAAAGTTAATAATTGTACAGTTTGTATACATTTTTATTTTTTATTATAAATTATACTTTTTCTATATAAATAAAATATATTTACCACTTGGTCATCCTCATTTCACTTCTTTACACTTATCCTTTTAGGTTTCAACAAAATAAGGTTGAATATATTGCTAAAAATATATGAATCACGACTGGTACTACGTAGCCCTTGTTTACACTGGCCTGATCAACACTGGTGGCACGGTAAGGGACCTCAGTTGTATCGACTTGGTCTTGTGCGCAGGTCATACCAAGGGCTTGGGGCCAAGCCAGCGCCTACTACCATCTAAATACTAACCCACATGACCTCACCTCCCCCAACCACCCTATCATTCTATCTCATCCTAAACAAACCGCAGTCTGACACCATGCTTTACTTTCACCAATTGTTCATCAATTTTCATACTTTATTATATGTTATAAGCAAGGCTAACAAATATTTATTTTGGAAACGTCAAATATAATAATTTGAATAAAATGCACTGACAATTAATGTGGCAGGTAGCTTCGTCACGTCCTATTTCGTATACTTTTATGATTTTACAACCTATTATTGTCAAATTCATTTCATCCCCCCCACGTTTTTTTAAAACTTTTAAAACATTGTTATGATTATTTTCATGATTTAAAAGTATCAATTTAACAAAATTTAAAGGGCGCAGACGATTGAAATTAACCTAATGCTATCTACAGGCTACTTTGACTAACCATCAAAATTTCATAAACAAATACGCGCGATGACGTGGGACACCCGGTATGAAGGAAGTTCCTTACGCTTTTCATTAAATATAAATTATAAAATCACACTGCAAAGTACGTATACATGGCGGAGTTAGAAAAGAGATAAAATTAAAAAGTAACTAACTGCTTGTACTTAACAGAGATAAGGCAAAATTAGTAGATATGCATGTTTTTTTTATAATTGAAGCGAGTGACTTGCAATAAATATATGTATGAATATTGAGAAAATAGTTAATCACGATGAGTTGGTAGTTAAAGAGGATGATTGTAGTATTAAGGCAACAGTACTGTACTTGTACTTTAGATGACATGTTTTATTCAAATAGTTACATTACAACGTAAGATATCGGTAAAAACGTTGTTTTATCTATTTTAATGGTTTAGGTCCACTTTAATAGATTCATTTAGCGATCATTAATACTTTATAGAGCTGTCGGTGTTGGTTTTACTAAAAATAATGTATACAAAAAAGTTGTTTCTCATTGAATAGATGACGTCAGAATTTTTTCCCGTCCTAAAATTCCAAATTTGTATTTGATGCTCACTTTTTTTACGCAAGCGATGTGCGCGAACGCTAGGGAAAATAACGTTGTCCGACAAACTCGTCCTGGGCCTGGGAAAATGAATAAGTGTACTAAATTTCAACTAAATCGGTCATGTTACCGTCATCGGTCAATTTTGTGATGGCCGTTTTTTTGGATTCACTCCTGGGTGTCCCGGACGCTGCAATGAACCATAAGGTAAAAGAGTACAAGAGTGCAATGTACCACTTAAAAGAGCAAGATAAAGATTAAAATAGTTTTCAGACATATTATTTTGTAAATCTAAATGATAAATAGCTATAACAGATGTAACATAAGGCAACTTTCAACCAAAACTAATAACAACGTATCCACATGAGAGATAAACTATTGTAACAAAATAAACACTCGAATCATCGAGAACAACGCCCATCTTGACATGTTAACAACCGGAAGTCAAATAATTCCATCGATGAATTAGTTAAAACATAATAGGAGCTCATACATAGTTGAAAGAAGTTCCACCACTGAAAGTAACCGTATTGAACCAAAAGCAAAGCACTATTAAAGTAAAGCACTATTGGTCATCTTCAGTGCAGGTAATACGAGTAGAAAGGTGAAAGAGAAATAGCCTGTGAAGGACTTTAGACAGAGATTTTAATTTTATGCAACAAGAGATTGTACTAAAATGTTAAAAAAGCCAATGAAAGGACTAAACTTAATGCCAAAACTGACAGAAGAACTTTAAATCCTAAATAAAAGAAAGGCAAAGGGATGGACTATAATATAGTAGAGGGGACCAACATGATCGAGGGTTTTAAGGCACTCACTCAGCTATCAATAAGTCGAGGCAACTCGAGGTCGTGGGTTCGATCCCGTTCCATGATACTCAGAATTGCATCAATGAATCGCGGACACCCCCTTTGGGGCACACTACCCTAACTCTTTGATGTTGTCCAATTGATGAGGGTCCGATCCGTGTCATGATGATGTGATTTGTATCTATGGTTCGAGAACGGAGCAGGGCGAGGGACACCCCATAAGGGGCACTCTTCCCCCACGCTTTGACGTACACTTATATAGCTTACTAATGACCACACCATACTCGCTTCGGCGGTATAATGTACAAATGTATGATGTATGAAGTAGCTGGAACTCTCCACCACGGGACGTAAAAAGGGCCTAAAATTGCCTAATGACCTAATTGCCTAATTGCAAGGTCCGAACAAGAGGTTCGTCCTACCCGTACTAGCAGGAAGTACTAGACTACTACTACTACTACTACTAGTGGTATAGTAGACATCATAGAGAGGTAGTAGACTAGCATAGAGAGGTTGACATAAGAAGAACCATAGACGTAAAACCTAATAAGAAACCTATGATTAAAAATATTATCCATTATAGAGTAGTTTAAAAAAAAGGAGTACTAAATTATTTGTAAATTAGGTTCCATATTTCAAATATTTAATTGCTTACCCGCCCTATATTTGTTAACCACTTACAAGGATTTCTTTTGTCTAAATATACATTAAGATAAAGAGATATTTAGTCCAAAAAACTTTGGGTCAAAGGAACATCACACTTATGTAGGGTGGTAATATATCTAATTGGCTATTTTGACAGAGAAATATTAAAAATTAAAGTAATTCAGGGTGGTTAACCAAGTAGATCTTTTGTATAAAAGTGTGTAAGGTTTATCATTGTTTTATTTGTTATGTAAAGTCAATGAAGTTGGTGTATTTTTGCTCCTTTTATGCGTGATTGTGTTTGTAAATACTTATGCGTGTTTTTTTTTTTCGATCGTACTTGTTCGTTCTCATTCGTTTGGAATTTTACAGAAATAATATACGAGGCTTCTATATCTACAGCCAATTCTTCTATTTTTGTATATTTAAGGAAATAAGAAGTACTACCATCGATAATATCAAGTCAATACATGACTATTTATTACAATTATTATCTCGACTTTAAAATTGATTCCAATTTTTATCATTCATCTAACTTGCTTAAAAAATAGAGAGACACGATGCTTAGATACTATCACCTTAATACCTATAACAATATTCAAATATTATAAATAGATATTTTTTATATTCCTGAAATGTGGTAGAAAGAAATGATGTTGAAAAAAAAAAAAACACAGGGCAGAAAGTTGACAGTGGAGCTATCTCTGAGCAGAACTGAAAACTAACAAGACATTCTACATACCAATAAAAGATCTTACATCCTAACAAAATACTCCTTATAACTACAATAAACGAAATAAACACCAGAAAAAATGTGATGTTTATATAAACATAAAAATAAATAAATGAATTAATCAAATAATTGGCAGTAGGCGAAAAAGACTCAATTAATTTTTTAACATTATAATAACAATGTAAAAAGGTGTAAAAAATAACAACTAATCAGGATTTTTTCCTTTATAAAATTAGGTCTATCCAAATTATTGAAGATTGCTTGATAGTAAAAATATCTATTTATATTAAAAAAACTCAATGTTATTAGAAGTCTAAATATTCATTAAAATTCTACTTTTTTTAAATGAAAACTATATATTGTAACTAATGTGGTGTAATTGACATTTTAATGGTGTAAATAGACAATAGACATTACACCCAATTCCTTAACTACTCTGGACCCTTTATGCCGCAAAGTAAAGTAATAAAATAACGAGAACTCACCAAGCATAAAGTTACAAATGACCTAGACAGCTGATAAAATATATAATATGAAATATTTCAAAACGTACACAACTCTTTCCAAAATCAAAATAATGTACCATTTTAAAAATATTAACACATAATTTTTGAACTATTTAATTTATTTTGACGTTAAACAGATGAAATCGATACTTCTTTTGTAAAAATTTTCGAAATAGTTCTGAAATTATTTAACGTAAATGTTTAGAAGTCGATCATTTCAAAACAGCGGCAAATTAAAAAAAAAAAAAAAAAATGATGTTCGTATAAAGAGATATGATTAGTGTACACTTCAGCGCCATCAAGATATGTTTAAATTTTTTATGAATGTTTGAAATTTTCGCTGATTAAGCAAAATAGGACAATGATGTCATAAATTTGTGATTTCACGGACAGCGCAACGAAGTAGGGACTGATTTTTTTTACTTAGTATAACTGAAGCATAAAAACTGAGTGAGTTACACAGACATCCAGCTAAAAACCACTCAAATCATTTTACCCAAAACGGATTTTTAATGAAAAAAAAAAAAAAAAAAAAAAAAAAAAAAAAAAAAAAATCCTATGTATATTTGGCCTCATTTTTATTTGATTTTAAAATTAATAACGACATAGTTATGAAAATCGGATTGTTTTTATAAAATTGTTACAACTTTGGTTGCACTCAATATTTTTCGACGAAACCTAGCCTGCAACATGCACAACATATTGGCACACTCCTCCGCGAACAAATCAATCGATTTCGTTGAGCCAGTTCGGTTTTTGGAATGTATGGAATGAAAAACTATCCAAAAATTTTGCAATTCTAATCAATGTACAGGCAAAACTTTCATTATTTCCAAATTTATGAATAGCATAAAATTAATTAAAAGTAAATTAAATCAAACTGTTTAAAATTCATGAACCTCAAGCTGTTTAGGAGCAGGTCGGTTAAATATTATTAACTTTAAAAATGCTGTTCTCTCTATTTAAATGGTTTTTGCAAATTTAGATAGTCATTATTTATCAAAATTTTCCCATTTTTACTAACATTTTATTTTTTTTGTGTCCTTACCTATTTTTCCTATTAAGTACCTAAATATAAAACAAATGGTTGAACTTGATGTTGTTTAATTTTTCTAACCGAAGTAACCAAATGTAATTGAAGTTCTTGAAATCATATTTCTGGAATTTTAAAATGCATAGAAATGTGTTAGAATGAGGTACGTAATAAATTCAAGACATTTGGAGCATCCATAAATAATTTCTAACTACTCTCAACACGCTAGTTCCTTTACAAATATAACTGTAACAACATACCTCTATACTTGTAACAACTAGCTACTAGCAGGGTAGGTTGTTACAATTTAAGTTTGTTTATGGGGCGTTTTCCATTATTTGGGCCCTATAACTTTGACGCCTCAGACTAGAAAATCGGAAAAAGTTCTGCGTCAGACAATACTAAAAATGTGAGTTATAGGGTTCAAATAATGTATCTTGAGAATATCAGCTGGTTAATAATCATTAATTACTATTAATCAATAATAATTAATAGTAAATAATGTTAATTATTATTATTAATTACTATCTGATTACCAGCTGATTTTCTCGAGATACATTATTTGAACCCTATAACTCAACATTTTAATATTGTCTGAGGCAGAACTTTTTCCGATTTTCCAGTCTGGTCAAAGTTATAGGGCCCAAATAATGGAAAACGCCCCAAAACAAAAAAAAGTCACAGAGGAAAACGGTGTCAGACTTGGCCTAAACTTGCCATACAAAGAGGTTTGGAAAGAGTATGTATAATTGACTTTTTTGCCTATGGGCACCCTGACTATTACGGAAAGTATAAATTTTAATTTAAATCAAATTATAATTATTATTAACACTGGGAGACAGACAGAGAAAAATAGACTCCAGCGCCGGGACTTGAACCACGGGCCTCTACATTTCCAGTGTAGCACTCTGCCAACTGAGTAAGTACCAACTGCTAGATAATTTGATTTAATTAAAGTTATCTGAGATTATCAGTCCCTACGATAAGAGACGTAAATATTGTGAGCAGTTTTTAAAGAACGGCTCACAATATCTTTTATATAATCGAGTAGTGTCCCGACGGGCGACGGCGACGACTCACCTCTAAATGATTTATAACGTTAAAAATTGATGCGCCATTAGCTGGGATTAAACCAGTGACCTTCAGATTATGAAGCAAATGCTCTACCTCTGAGCCACACCCTTGAACTGAAGCTACGAGCATAAAACTTACTATTTAAACAGTAAATATCTATTTAAATATTTTAATTATAACTATCTCTGTTTTGACTATATTTTATTCTGCCCGTTGTCACGGGCATAACGGCTAGTAGAATATAAAAGAGTTGGTTTTAAAGAACTAACGTTAAATTACTTTCAGAAAAATTATGACATGGCCATATAAAATAAAGAAAAGTGTAACTATCAGCCCCGCTCTCCTCTACTCTATTGTCATTATGTATCGAGATAATAAGTCAGGTTCCTTTTGCTCATCTGGTCTCGTTAGTATATTTATTTTCTCTCAATATTTTGATACTATTCAATGCACTTTTATTTGAAAGCTGGTTAGAGTTAGGCATCGATAAAATAAATGAGAGTTGAGTCCTTAGCTCATTTCGAATTCATATCTGGTTCCGACAAGAATACAATTTGTTCTTCTTTATATTTATCAAGTGATATTTTTTCCTCTTTTCATGTTCTTCTATTGCGTGACATCAGGTAAATTTCTCTTATTTCTTGTCTATCTCATATTTTTTTCTCATCTCTATCTCAGTTTTTCATTAGTCAATTCCGTTCTTTCGGAATATATATATATATATATATATATATATATACCCAATACTTTTAACGGCTGAAAAACCAATACGTCTTTTTTTGTATCGTCTTGAAACCCTGTTGCCTACACTTTCTGGTCGATGCTTTTAACACAATTGATGCTTTATATTTCCTCCCATCGTTCTCTTTTCCTCCAACGATGAAGACGATGGAAACAAGAGACTACTTTGAAGCATTCTTATAGTTTGTTTCTTCTTCATTGTCTACTCTTACCGGACAGGTCTCTTAGTAGAAAAAAAGGTCAAAGAAACCTTCTTATAAAACAATTTTAAAGGGTTTGTACAAAACAGAGACCACTCCATATCTTCAAGTACCATTAAAAAGCACTTCCAGTAAAAAAATAAAAATAAAGAGGAACTTCTTCAATATTCTATACGAGGAATCGAAGAAAAAACAACTTATATAGCATGAGATACAACATTGTAAATTCTATTTAAAAATATGATATGAGGAGAAGTGTACCTTTATATTTTATTTTTGAAGGAAGCCAAATCTGTCTTGCAAACACATCAAACCTTTTTCATAAAATAGTACTTTTGAATCCCATAATATAAAATTTTTTAAATTTATTATTAAACAAATTCAAATAAGTTGTATAAAGTCCTGTCAAATTAAGACACATAAAAGAGCTCAACCTTGCAAAAGGTCATATAGCTCTATTTTTTTATGTTGTTAGGACCTAAGCCTATATAGTAAGAAATAAAGTTTGCATCATTAAAGGACCTTAGAGCTATGGCATCCTGTCTGTCAGAACGAATTCACGTGTAAAGATGACGAGTAAAAATTTACCGATTTAGTTGAAATTTGGTATACATGTTCCTTTTTAAATCCTTTATATTAACTTCACTTTTGTGCCTGGGTGCCTGGGGGAGTGGGTGCCTGGCGTCAACATTTTTGGAAGGCTAGTTAACCCTCTTCTACTTATCCGATCGAGCTGAAACTTGGCACATAGACTCTCTACCAATACAAAAACATTTTAACAAATTAATTAATTAATTAAATTTAATTAATTAATTAATATGTTAAAATGTTTTTGTATTGGTAGAGAGTCTATGTGCCAAGTTTCAGCTCGATCGGATAAGTAGAAGAGGGTTAA
>KZ651791.1:274740-285614 GCA_001010745.2 Gerris buenoi
AGTGAACGGTTCGTGTGGCCATCTCTCGCTAAGGACTGTAACACCTGGACGCGTGGTTGTCTCTCTTGTCAGAAGGTGAAGACTCATCGTCACACTCAGAGTCAGCTGGCAGACATCCCTATACCGAAAGGGCGTTTAGAACACGTCCACATCGACATCGTGGGCCCGTTGCCCGAGTCACAAGGCTATCGATATTGCCTTACCGCGATTGACCGACTGACGAATTGGACGGAAGCAATGCCAATTAAAGACATCACCGCCGAAACTGTCGCTGTCAAATTTTACAGTGGCTGGGTATCTCGATTCGGTGCCCCTGCCACGGTTACTACTGACAGAGGACAGCAGTTTGAGTCATCTCTATTTCGAGCACTAACATCTCTTCTCGGAACTAATCATTTATTGATAAAATATAGTTTTCATAGTTGCTCTTGCATCTTTGATCCGTTGCATTAAAATTATTTGTAGGCTTAACAACCCTTACAACTGGTGATCCCCCATGTCTCTTCTCGGAACTAATCATTCATTGATAAAATATAGTTTTCATAGTTGCTCTTGCATCTTTGATCCGTTGCATTAAAATTATTTGTAGGCTTAACAACCCTTACATATTTAAACAGTAAATATCTATTTAAATATTTTAATTATAACTAGGTAATTATTTCTCAGCTCTTTTTTCAACCATATTTATTCTGACCGTTGCCACGGGCTTAACGGCTAGTAGTTTATAAAACACAAATTGACCAAAAGGTGCCCAAGTTATTATGACCGGTATAAGGTTTAATATTTTGAGAAATAATTTTAAACATGCATAGTGCATAGTGGTCATTTATTTCAGAGACTTCGGCTTTGAAAAGTTTATTTGTGTTCTTACCCATCGACATATAGCGGAAAAATCGATAAATTTCAACTAAATTCGGCACATAGGTAAATCTCAGCATTTGCGACATCTGCAAAGTTTTTGGAAATTTATCACTTACTATTTTCAAGATGATGGACGACTATAAACACTGTTTTTAGTCAGCATGACAAGTTATACATCGTTTTAAAGGTCTTGAACAGTATGAAACGAATGTGTAATTATTTAAATTTCACACTTAATACCTACTTTTAACAAAAAACCATTTTTTGTCAGCATGACATGTAACAGATCGTTTTAAAGATCTTGAAGAGTAGAAAAAGATTACGTAGCTATTATTACAAAAATTTAATTTTTTTCAGTGTGAAAATAAAATAAAAGAAAATTGTATGCTTATAATAGCATGTCATACTTAATTTTAAAGCTCTTTCAGGTTGAATTGGAATAAGCAAGTTTTTCCTCGAAAAATGTTTGTTGGTTGCCAAATTGAAAACAAGTATGGTTGATATAAGAGCACAATTCTACGAAAGTTCTTTATGCACGGCATATGTAACATTTTATAGTTTTTGGAAATTCCACACCTAATATTTTCAAGATGGCGGCCAATATGGGGGATGACTAAACATAAAGTTTTTAGTAAGCACATTTTTTACATCAATTTATTGGTATTGAAGAGTAGAAAAAGAACGTGTGACTATAATTACAAAATTTCCATTCATTGACAACATTTTGAAAACAAATATGGCCGAAATATAGGAGTTAAAAAGTATATGCTACAGCATGTCGCATACTAGTGATTCAGTGCATAATAAAGTGGCGTAGAAAAATTCACTCTCATAAATTCCATATCTGTTTTTAATATGGCTACCAGAAAACATTTTTGTTTGTACCATGTTTTTGTTTGAACCATTTGCGATGCTGACCAAAACCTCTTTGTTTAGCTGTCCGCCATCTTCAAAATGTTAAGTGAAATTTCCAAAACTATACATTTATAGCATAGATAATGTCCCAAATGCTTAAATGTGACATTTGCCCTGACTTTCAAACAAATCGGTAGTAATAGTAGACGTATTCTAGTACTTCCTACTAGAACGGGTAGGACGAACCACTTGTTTAAACCTTGCAATTAGGCCATCACTTAGACCCTTTTTACGCCCCGCGGTAGAGAGTTCCAGCCACTTCACACATCATACATTAGTACATTGTACCGCCGAAGCGAGTACGATGTGATCAATAGTGAGCCATTATGAATCAGAGCGTTTAACTTTTGCCAATAAAGAAATTGATGAAAAAAAAAAAAAAAATCAGAGCGTCACGGTGAGGAATCGAGCCCCATCTCGTTCCTCTCGTGATTCAGTGATGGCCGAGCAGACGTGGTTTAACCCGCACGACCACGCTGGCTCTGAAACAAATCGGTAAATTTTCACGCAGGTTATCATTAAAACCTACCACCAAACTTTTACAATTCTGTCTCTAAAACGAAGACACACGAAGACACTGTAATCGTTCAATAATATTATAGATCTTTCAGCAAGACAAGTGATTGGTTACATTTTTGAACTCACGTATTTAGGATATGGGGGAGAATAATCAAAATTACCAACTCTAAAAGGTCATCAATTTGATATGCAACCAGACAAATGACTTAAATTGTTATTTTTTAGACGATTTGAGAACAAAAATTGCAAATATAAGAACGAAATGATTTTTTTTTCTACGCGTTCTTTATGTGCCACATCACTAGTTCTATTTGTAACATTTAATAATGTAGAGTTAGTTCAGACAGGTATTAAAATACAGTATTATGCCTTGAATAAAGTAAGACTAATTAGTATATATAATAAGATATTTGAGTAAAGGAAAGGTGAGAGAGAATTGCAAGGGAAACCCTGTGAAAGGGGAGCTGTTTAATGCCTCAATCTCTAGGGCTAGAGTTGTCAACTCGAGTTTATTTAATATTCTCAAAGCCTTTGCACCTAGATAGAATATGAACTTACACATCATATATTCATGACCTCTCGAGTCTCTCGAACTCTAAACTTACCACCGTGTTTACGCAACACTTACTTGTACTCTACTGACTACTCTCACAAAATATAATAAATAAGACCCTCGACTTTTATTTCAGTTACTCCCACTCTTACTTACTATATCTTACTTACTCTTATGTATTTACGTGGTATATACTCGTATATTCAATATTTTAAGTTACAAAGAATATTAAAATAATAAAGAATAATTCTAAGCAGACTTAGAAACAAATCAATCTATTTTTGATATTCACACAAGATAACAAATAAATAAAAAAAAAAAAATCAAACATTTTCCGATCAAGTTGCCAAGTACGTCCTTTCAATACCCACAAAGGGTCCGCAATTTAACAAATACATAAGGGTAGGCAGTTTAACAAATGGGTAGAGTTGAGCTTTAACCAAATCGGCAGCCGAAAAATTCATTTGAAATTAAACGAATTTAATCATACCCCTTCTTATAGCAGACTATTTCATTCATATTAATATTATAACAAATGCACGACGATTTTATATGATGGCTGCCATTTCAAATTAAATTTGGCAATTGAAAAACTCTTTCCTCCAAAGATGAAGAGTGAAAATAGGAAATTAAGTCTTCGGAGATAAATATCATGATACATACATGTACATTGAATAATAATGGCCGCCATATTGGTTGAAGATGGCGGAAAATGTAAAACAATTCTTAGCGAGTACCTAAGGGCTAATAGGAACTAACCTACAACATAGTAATAGGATTATTTTTCATAGTAATAGGATTAGTAATTAGGATTTCTTAACTGGGCATTGTCAACTCAGAAGACATCTGGCATTATTGAATATTGAGGAAGACCCTACCACTCCAAAGTGCGGCGAAGGAGAGGAGACGGCTCACCACTTTATGGGAGTGTGCGAAGGACATGTATTAGGAGTGGGGGAAATCAGGGAAGAGGAGCTTGCTACTCTAAAATGGCAGGACATCCTCTCCTTTGTAACCCAAACCAGGAGATTTGAGGATACGACAGAGGTAGTTCGATGGGTGTGATGAGTTCAGGGGTTGGCAAAAAGGACCCGAATGCGGTCTAGTTACTAGGCCTGGCCTCCCCGCCCCCTTACTACTACTACTACCATGGGCTAATAGGGGCTAACCTACAACATCTTATGGTAATAGGATTAATAATTTCAAGAGAACTTGTGATGTGTGATTCAGCCAATGTTTGTATTTGATATACCTACTTAAATATTTGCACATAGTTAATTACCTTATTTATTTATACTAAGTGAGTTTGATTACTGTTATTCTTCTTTTGGTTAAAAGCAAATGGAAACGACATTAGTACCCTAAACAACAACCTTTAGTAAAACAACCAAGGTGTTAATCATTAAGTATAGACTAAAGCTTTGTTTTGTAAGACTAAGTTAGGAGTATTCCAACAAGATTACAGGGGATTTACTAATACTAAATAAAACTTTAAGAGTTATCTTGACTAAGTTGTAATTAAACGGACGTGTAACCCAAAATCAATTAGATTTATTACGAACCCCAAATCTAGCAAGATTTTAAACAAATTAAATTGGCATTAATATTATACTCAAATGACCAATTAGAACAATTTATACTTCCAATTAAGATCTATGAGATTATAATAACTGCACTCGATGTAATATATACTTACCCTATAACAAAACAAGAATAGTTAAACATTAATAAAACAATTCCAACTTCAGAGAATTACATTTAGCAAGTACTATCGAAACTTATTATACAATAGTTCATCCTGTAATCTAATTTACATTCTCATTAGAAACTCACAACTGTACTTGAAACTGTACTACTAAACTGTACTCAAACAGTCTAATGACTTCATTCCACATTAGTTACAAGTTGTTTTGTGTTATTAGTTCTAAAAACGCTATCTTTAGAGGGTTAACAATGAAGCAGAGCGGTAGCGTTAACTTAATTATAATTTAACAAAATGTTAAATTATTAACTTCTCGTTAAACAATTGCCTAAGGTCTAATACGAATTTGTTAAGATTAAAATAACTTCGTTAATACCACGCTTTGGATTAAGCCATTACAAGTACAGCATGTAATAACTTTTGAAACAAACATGTAACTATTTACCTGTACTACAAAACTAAGGATTCAATATTGATTTTAAAGTTTAAATTAGAAACAAAATGCATTCACAGAAATTTTATAATTAATATTTAGCAATTTCGACCTTAATTTAAGTAAACTAATGTAACAATATTTTTATGTTTGAATCTAGAAATCTCGTTTTAATATTATACATACGTGGTGTGGTCAAAAAGTATCCGACCTTAATTTTTATTGGTCAAACAAAGGAAGCTATGGGGGCGGGGCTTGGTGTACGGTTGCAGGCATGCCTAGTGTGAATGATAATTTTTTTGTACGTCTGCAACACGAGTCAGTCATTGTTAGGCTATTAATTAGTGAGCCAGTGCGAGTGAGTGTCGTCGGACTTTTCTTTCTGACAAAATGACAGAAAAAGTTGAACAGCGTTACTGCATCAAATTTTGTTTTAAGCTTGACGATTCTCAAATGGAAACAATCCGCAAGATTTAACAAAAGTGTTTGGGAACGAAACGATGGGAACCGCACAAATAAAGGAGTGATACAACCGCCTCAAAGATGACCGCTTATCCATGGAGAGTTAAGCATGGTCTGGCAGCATACCGAAATGAGGCCGTTATTGAACAAGTAAGGAACTTGGTGGTGCAGAATCACCGAATGACGATCAGAGAACTTGTAGACGAGGTAAATATTAATTTTGGTTCCATTCAATCCATTTTGACTGACGACTTGGTCCGCAGGAGGGTCTCAGCAAAGTTTGTGCCAAAATACTTGAACAATGCTAACAATCACGAAGAAATAGTTCTTAAGTCGACATACTAACAATAGAGGCGGAAAAAAACAAACAAATAATAGTTCAAATTTATCTTTCTAAATAAAGAAGTGTGGACTAAATAAAAATAAGCTGGGGTCAATGGAATATACCTTATTTATTTTAGGAAACTAACTAATTATGTGATTCGACAAATATATGTCCCTAAAATAGAAATGAGACTGTAATCTGTCTCTATTTATAACAATTAGATGGGCATACATTGATGCTTTATTAACTTGTGGTGATAGATAGGACAAGGTGGGTATTACACTTCAATATCTCGACATTCTATCTTTCATTCTAGACAAAGCTAAAAAGCTTGTGAAAATTCTAGAGAAAATCAACTCAAGGGTAAAATAACCTTTATCTATATTCTCTCACTTTAGTTAGGTTGTTTCATCGACTATCGACAGGAATCTAATTCAACAATTCGTTTGGGGAAAACAAATATAACAGGGTTTACAAAACGAGGGAAAATTCTGAAACTTTTAACCACCTAACAACTGCATACGTTGAATGTATACACAAGTAAACTTTAAATATGAGCAGCATCAACAATTGTAAAACGAGCAGCATCAACAATTGTAAAACGAGCAGCATCAACAAATGTAAAACGAGCAGCATCAACAATTGTAAAACGAGCAGCATTAACAATTGTAAAACTATCCAAACTAGCATAACTACAGCACATTACTAGGTATAGAGCAGATACTGCTGTTTTACAATCATTTAGGTATTTAAGATGATGATTTATAATTTAGGTTTTGTGATTTATGATTTTGGATTAATGACAACTAAACTCAACAGTCGTTCTAAAATACAATATCTAACAAATTATGTTTAAAATCTTCTCCCTTTAAAAGTTCTTTCCCTAACAGTCCAGGAGATAGAAGTTCTTCCCTTAACAGTCCAGGAGATAGTGTGCAAAATGTGTCTGACTAACATCAAGCTAGAATCTGGTGTATAAGTAAATCTTTTTGTGTCTTTTAAGAACACATGTGGTCGGCTAAGTTCGTCTGCGGGACATAGCGTGGCAGTACGCATTCAAAAAAAAAAAACCGGTGGAGAGCGGCCATGTCCCGCCCTTTTAGGTGGACAATGTGATTTCCATACTCCCGATACAAAATTAGCTAGTAGACAAAAAATCAAGTTGACGGTAGTATGACAATTAATAGGTTACCTCTTTCATTAGGAGTAATATTTGACTATTTTTTATGTTATTTTATTCCGGGGGGCTTTTACACCCGCAGACGCAGGCCACTTAAGTGGGACCATTGAACATACCCGGGTTAGGGAGCGAAATCTACACACACTCGTGTGACGACATGGTCGTTAACCATGACTCCCCTCCTAGTTGTATTGCAACCAAAAGTTACATCATCATGGTTTCCAGGCCGAAACCTGGTTGCTCCACTCTTTCGAGGAGGTTCCTATTTGTTTAAACAATGCTGGGTGGACATTGAGCGGGAAGCCTGGACCGGGAATCGCACCCAGAGCTGTGGTCAGAAGCGGTCACCCATCCATCTTCTGACCCTGCTTTACTTGCCTTATCGCAAGGCGAGCGCTCTAGCCTCCAAGCCACAGCCAGCCAAGGCCCCAATATTTGACTAACTAACCTATGAAGTGACAAACTACCATCAACTTGATTTTTGGTCTAGTCACAATGAAGTTTGTACTTAGGATCACAAAAGTCTCATTGTACACCAAAAAGAGACGTGGCAACTCCCACCGGTATGTTTTTTTTTTTTTTTTTTTTTAAATGCCTACTGCCAAACTTAGCCGACCACATATTCTTAAAAAGCACCAAAAGATTTACTTATAAAAAAAAAATTCTACCTTCATTTTAGTCGAATTATTTTTTGTATGCGCTATCTCCAAGAATATTAATGTTGAAAAAGTAATGAATTATTTTATAGGAAAAAAAACGATTTCCTTGGCAGATGAACTACTTTTTAACATTTTCAAAAGACATGCACAGACAGACATAATGCGTATTGTAACATTGTATTCCTTCGCTTATCAAATAGTGAATGTAATATACACTAAAAATAGTATGGTTCCACCATCTTTCTTTACCAATAGAAGGTTCTATTGTGATGTATCAAACCAGAATGAAAATAAGAGAACCTATATTCTGAATACTGAACCTAAGTAGCTGGCGTCATGAATATTTTATACTATTCAGGAGACCTTTATCCGGTCTTTTTTTTCATACTTACAAAAAGCTTTTAGTCAAAATCTGTGGTATACAAAAGAAGATGGATCTAGGTCAGGGATAAACAAGATGTCTCGTTTTAAGTCTGAGAGTAGTGTAAGACATGCAAATTTATACATTTTAATATTAATAAAATACATTTTTACATTATTTGTTATTAATTAATTTTAAATTATTGTTATCTTAGGTCAAAACATTTTTATTAGTAAAATATTAATTTTGAAATATTCTTTGATTTTTAATTAGACGCATTTTGTTCTTATAAAATATGCTGCGTATGAAATTCCTTAAAACTGTTTCTTGATTTGACAAAGAATAACTCATTTTATCGTTGATTAATAAAAAAATAAAAAAAAGTGGAGGGGTGGGGACAAGAAAATTGTTATTAAATTTGGTTCTACTTAATATGTTTGCGCAACATCAGCGGAAAAAAAAATTCGTTTAACTTGTTTTGCGACTATAAAGTTGGAGTGGTGGCGACAGACACACACGTATACTGTATATATTCATAAAATAAACCAAATAAGTTAAGGCCAGATTCGGTTTTCGTAATTTATATAAAAATAAATAAACTAATTAATAAAATAAAAAAGTATACAATTGAAATTCTGATAAATTTATAGACAAAATATANAACACTAATAAAGATGGAAAATAATAATAATTCGACTTCTGAATTAATATCAATATTTCTTTTGGACATTTAAATCAATATTTTAAAAATTAAAACCAATTTCCTGATACATTTCTTCATGATTCAGCAAAATCTCAACTTAATTTGGTAGTTGTCAAATTCAGAAATATTTCGGGGACACAAAGCCTTTCAACTGAAAGGTAAAACTATTTAAAATTATTTCCAAGATAATATTGTGAAATCATATAATTAACGTAATAAATTATTTAAAAGATTAAAAAGATTTTTTTGCTGTTCTAATTACAAGAAAATATAAGATCAGGGATGTTATGAAGTATTTGAAAGAATTTAATTAAGTGATACCATAAAATCATGGTAACTGTTTGCAATGGGTAATAGTACATTACTCTGTTATGATCTGAATATTAATGATTTTACTAAAGTGATATCGCACAAATAAATTTGCTTTTAGGCATCGTCATACACTTTTTTTTCTTTCGGAATCATCAAGGAAAAACTTAATGAGAAAAAATAGATGGAATCTTAAGTATCAGAGTATATTAGTAACAATTTCCTTCAACCAAAAGAGTGGAGTTTTTAAAGTAGAGAAGAACGCTGGTTCTAGGACAGAGACTTAAAGTAAAGGTTTTTCTTATCTTATGGGCAATCTTTCGGAACAAACATTTTTTTATTCTTATTCTTCTTACGTTATATTGTTGCTTATTAAGTTGCTTTACCTTCTAATTCTCAAAAAAATCATTTAACTTAACATAGATAATCTATACTTATGGAAAAAAGCATACCTTCCTAGCATCTTATGAACTTTATTGTTATATTGGCATTATTGTTATATTACTTTATCTATATGCATTATATCAACATTATTTTAAATAATATTGATGAAGGTATGTAAAAGAAATATAACGAAAGGAAAGAGCAGTTATAATATTCAAAGTGTTCAAATTTGAAAGCCAAAGCTAGTAGGAGTGAGAGTAGGTTTATAGTTTTATAGCAGTTCGATAACAGTTTGCACAGAAGTGAATGCAACAGTGTGCAGATAGCGAACGAAGCCTGGTCGCCTGGTCTCAAGGCACCCTAGGCTCGCTGTGGCAGAGAGACAGTCACGAAACCAAAAATGTTCCCTGATGTCTGAAACGGATTTCTCCCTTGGTATTTTTAAAATCAGAGACAACATTTTTTTTTTTGTCCTCAAAAGTGAACATAATGCTTCCGTTAACTTCGGTAAGCTCGAAAGCAAAATTTATAAACTATTTAAAGCTATTGATTTGCAAGAAAACAATTTCACACTCAGAATAGATTATATCATTCTTTGACCGATTTAAAACTTTAAAATCTCTAAATACATTTTAAAGTTTTTCTGAGGTCAGCTTGTAATACATAATAATAAATGTTTTTTTTAGACAATAAAATATAAAATGGTCGGTATGAGCCACTTCAAAATTAATTAAAATAGATCATTTAAAAAGAGATTATAGACTAAACAATACGCATCAACTAAGACCCGACATTTAATAAACTATCTTTACAATTTAGCAAACCTTTAAATGAAGAGCTATACTTTTTCTTCACATATTAATTTTAATCGATTAGATGATTTTTATCATGTTTAGAGTACGTGGTGAATTTTGAAAACTCTACTCTGGAGAAAAAATTTGTCATTTCACATATCAAAACATAAAAAGTGCAATAACACACAACGAAAACATTCAACACTAATAAAGATGGAAAATAATAATAATTCGACTTCTGAATTAATATCAATATTTCTTTTGGACATTTAAATCAATATTTTAAAAATTAAAACCAATTTCCTGATAAATTTCTTCATGATTCAGCAAAATCTCAACTTAATTTGGTAGTTGTCAAATTCAGAAATATTTCGGGGACACAAAGCCTTTCAACTGAAAGGTAAAGCTATTTAGTTAAATTATTTCCAAGATAATATTGTGAAATCATATAATTAACGTAATAAATTATTTAAAAGATTAAAAAGATTTTTTTGCTGTTCTAATTACAAGAAAATATAAGATCAGGGATGTTATGAAGTATTTAAAAGAATTTAATTAAGTGATACCATAAAATCATGGTAACTGTTTGCAATGGGTAATAGTACATTACGCATCCAGTGTGGAAAGTAGCATTTTGCATGCGAGTGTGGAGTTTGCACCCGAGCGATAGCGAGGGTAGTAAAACAACATGAGCAATGCAAAATGCCGTTTTCG
>KZ651791.1:288875-302868 GCA_001010745.2 Gerris buenoi
AAAGAAGAAGTGAGAATAAAAGTGAAATATAAAGGAGAAAGAAGAAGTAAGAGTGCAGGAAAATAAAAGGTAGTGGTGGATAAAGAAGAAGTGAGAATGAAAGTGAAATGTAAAGGAGAACAGCGCAGGAAAATAAAAGATAGTGGTGGATAAAGAAGAAGTGAGAGTAAAAGTGAAATATAAAGGAGAAAGAAGAAGTAAGAGTGCAGGAAAATAAAAGGTAGTGGTGGAGAAAGAAGAAGTGAAAATAAAAGTGAAATATAAAGGAGAAAGAAGAAGTAAGAGTGCAGGAAAATAAAAGGTAGTGGTGGATAAAGAAGAAGTGAGAATGAAAGTGAAATGTAAAGGAGAACAGCGCAGGAAAATAAAAGATAGTGGTGGAGAAAGAAGAAGTGAAAATAAAAGTGAAATATAANTAGATATTTACTATACTTGTAATCGAAGTTAAATACAGAATAAGGAAGATAGTGGAGGAAAAGAAGAAGTAAGAATAAAAATAAAATATTAAGGAGAAAGGAGAAGTAAGAGTACAGGAAACTAAAAGATAGTGGTGGCAAAAGAAGAATTGTGAATAAAATTAAGAGTGCAGGGTAATAAAAGATAGTGGTGGAAAAAGAAGAATTGAGAATAAAATTAAGAGTGCAGGAAAATAAAAGATAGTGGTGGAAAAAGAAGAATTGAGAATAAAAGTAAGAGTGCAGGAAAATAAAAGATAGTGGTGGAAAAAGAAGAACTGAGAATAAAATTAAGAGTACAGGAAACTAAAAGATAGTGGTGGAAAAAGAAGAATTGAGAATAAAAGTAAGAGTGCAGGAAAATAAAAGATAGTGGTGGAAAAAGAAGAACTGAGAATAAAATTAAGAGTACAGGAAACTAAAAGATAGTGGTGGAAAAAGAAGAATTGAGAATAAAAGTAAGAGTGCAGGAAAATAAAAGATAGTGGTGGAAAAAGAAGAANGTGAAAATAAAAGTGAAATATAAAGGAGAAAGAAGAAGTAAGAGTGCAGGAAAATAAAAGGTAGTGGTGGAGAAAGAAGAAGTGAAAATAAAAGTGAAATATAAAGGAGAAAGAAGAAGTAAGAGTGCAGGAAAATAAAAGGTAGTGGTGGAGAAAGAAGAAGTGAAAATAAAAGTGAAATATAAAGGAGAAAGAAGAAGTAAGAGTGCAGGAAAATAAAAGGTAGTGGTGGAGAAAGAAGAAGTGAAAATAAAAGTGAAATATAAAGGAGAAAGAAGAAGTAAGAGTGCAGGAAAATAAAAGGTAGTGGTGGAGAAAGAAGAAGTGAAAATAAAAGTGAAATATAAAGGAGAAAGAAGAAGTAAGAGTGCAGGAAAATAAAAGGTAGTGGTGGAGAAAGAAGAAGTGAAAATAAAAGTGAAATATAAAGGAGAAAGAAGAAGTAAGAGTGCAGGAAAATAAAAGGTAGTGGTGGAGAAAGAAGAAGTGAAAATAAAAGTGAAATATAAAGGAGAAAGAAGAAGTAAGAGTGCAGGAAAATAAAAGGTAGTGGTGGATAAAGAAGAAGTGAGAATAAAAGTGAAATATAAAGGAGAAAGAAGAAGTAAGAGTGCAGGAAAATAAAAGGTAGTGGTGGAGAAAGAAGAAGTGAAAATAAAAGTGAAATATAAAGGAGAAAGAAGAAGTAAGAGTGCAGGAAAATAAAAGGTAGTGGTGGATAAAGAAGAAGTGAGAATGAAAGTGAAATGTAAAGGAGAACAGCGCAGGAAAATAAAAGATAGTGGTGGAGAAAGAAGAAGTGAAAATAAAAGTGAAATATAAAGGAGAAAAAAGAAGTAAGAGTGCAGGAAAATAAAAGATAGTGGTGGATAAAGAAGAAGTGAGAATGAAAATTAAAAGTTACCATGTTCGTTGGAAACGAACATGTAACATAATAAAAAAAAATCTATTAAAAATTTAATTATAAAACAATATATTACTATCCCGGCTTTTAGGTAGTCAAAAATAACAATCATTAGAGCTCAACAAAATCTAGCACAGCTGTCTACATAAATGATATTGACATTTACAATTAAATATTTCTAATTTGAGAGTCAATACATAGAGAATGTCAAATACATACCTGTTAATTATAAAAGTATCACGTCAAACAATTCAAGGATTTAGAGGAGAACTTTGAACAATCATGATTATGATTACAATGTAGCCACCCTTGAATCTAGGAATAAAAAAACATGGATAATAATTATAGAGACAACCAATGAATATTTGTTTATCTAACTACATGATATAAACACTATATATAAAATATAAAAAAGTGAAGATAGACAATCTAAAAAAAAGAATGAAATGTGATGAGTAATAACAGCGCTTGGTCAGGATTGCTGAATTAAGCAAAAAAAAAAGGCAACACTGGCTATAAACAGAACAGCTGGTTTAGTTGATATTGTAAAACCTCTTACAGTTGATGAACACCCTATTATTTTATATTTTATTTAAAGATTTAAAACTGACTGTAGGAAAAATTTAATGTGCAACTTTAAGTGTCTTTGCTGCACGGCGGAAAGGTTTCTCGAGTTAAAGAGCTTAAAGTGTCTTTGCTGCACTCGAGAAGATAAACTTTCAATAAACTCACTATTATGTTTTCTTAGACTATAAATGACTTTGACTAAATAACTATTAAGCCAAAGGGGTGTTTAGTTTAGTCCAACGTACTTTGGGACAAAGAAATATCAGACTTCTGTTTTCTTTTATAAGGAGAGTAACAGTCTAAAGAAAAACATTCCAGACACCTTTTTTAGATTGTTAACCCACTCTGTTTCTTTTATAAGTTGAGAAACAATCTAAATAAGTGCCTACTTATTATAATAATAATAATATACTCAAGCGACAAACTACAGTTAAATTTTATTTTAGCAGTCGAAGGCATCCCAAAATGTTTGGTTATATAAAATCTAAAGATAAGAGATAAAGTATAATTAATTCACTTTTATAACGAATTTATTTAATATTCACATGTATATTAGAGTNATAAAACAATATGTTACTATTCCGGCTTTTAGGTAGTTAAAAATAACAATTATTAGAGCTCAACAAAATCTATTACAGCTCTCAACATAAATGATATTGACATTTACAATTAAATATTTCTTATTTGAGAGGCGAATGTCAAATACATACCTGTTAATTATAAAAGTATCACGTCAAACAATTCAAGGATTTAGAGGAGAACTTTGTACAATCATGATCATAATTACAATGCGTAACCACCCTTGAATCTAGGAATTTAAAAAACATGGATAATAATTATGGAGACAAATAATTATTATTTGTTCAATTAACTACATGATATAAACACTACATATAAAATATAAAAAAGTGAAGATAGACAATCTAAAAAAAAAAGAATGAAATGTGATGAGTAATAACAGCGCTTGGTCAGGTTTGCTTAATTAGGCAAAAAAGGGCAACACTAATAACTAGAACAGCTGGACAGCTGGACTATAAACAGAACAGCTTGTTTAGTTGATGTGCCACTTTTTGCACTTCTCGCACAAATAACTATTATAGTTTTACTTATCAGCATTTATAAAATGAGGGACCATCATATTTCTCAGAGTTAGTCAATAAGTCATTTCTATATTAGGTTAGAAAGAACTGAACATCTTTTTTTTTCAATAAAATCACTATTATGTTTTCTTAGAATATAAATGACTTTGACTAAATAACTAAGGCAAAGGGGTGTTTAGTCCAATGTACTTTGGTACATCGAAATATCAGACTTCTGTTTTCTTTTATAAGGAGAGTAACAGTCTAAAGAAGAACATCCCATACACCTTTAGATTGTTAACCCCCTCTCTTTTTTTTATAAGGGGAACAATCTAAAGAAGTGCCTACTTATTATAATAATAATATACTCAAGCAACAAACTACAGTTAAATTTTATTTTAGCAGTCGAAGGCATCCCAAAATGTTTGGTTATATAAAATCTAAAGATAAGAGATAAAGTATAATTAATTCACTTTTATAACGAATTTATTTAATATTCACATGTATATTAGAGTTTTAGCCTTTTAATAATAAATGTGTTTAGAGAAATTATTCAAATTAATTCAAGAAATTTCTTCTTCAAACACCCTAAATACACAGAGGGTTACCATAGATCATCCTCTTCAATTTATAATATTCATTTTTATTAAATAAATTGAGTATATAAAAGATTTATCAATTTCAGCATAATTGGTAATTGATTGTATTATAAAAAGGTTCTTATAAATTTTAAAATAGATTCAATCTTGGTAAAATTACTGCATGTTTTATTTATGCATAATTCAATATTTATATTCTTGTTTCAAGATTATTTAGAACGTTTGCTTATAAGTTACAGCTAACTAAATAACGCTATTTGATTATTTTTAATTTCCCGCTTGAAAAATCATCAGGCATACAAATTCAAGAAGGGTTATAAAACTATTAATATAAAATATTCATATTTATAATATTAATATAAATTATTATAAAATATTAATTGAATTTAATGGTAAGAACTACAATTTTAAAGAATCGGTCCCATTTAATCGAACAAAACTTTTTTATACAAAAACTGATAATGAATTAAAATTCATCAGATTAAATATAAATAAATTTCGTATTAAAATCATCTAAATAATTAAATTATTTTCAAAGAAATTAAAAAAGTGTTCAATAGGTAATTGCTTACATTTCAGCTAAATCAGATGATTTTTATCAACTATCTCGGAAACTAGACTTATTTGGTTAAAATCGCACTAATACTTTTGAGAATATTTTAATAAAAATTATAGGAAAGATTTTCCGAGTTTAGACTTTTTAGGGGCTGTTGTAAATCTTTATTTAGTTTATTATTATTATTATTATTGTGTAACCTGGTATACAGTATACGCTCTCCCACTTCTCAAATCATGTATCATGCCGGAGAACAACATGAGAGTTGTGTGCTATTAAATGACAATATCTTTTTTTACATTGAACGTTTACAGCTACAAAAGTATTTGTTTTATAAGCCCAACAATTGATTATAGGCGCAGTTGCATATTAAATAATAAAGAAAAAAATGATTCGGGAATATTTATCTGATTCTGAGTTTCTCTTGATGAATTTCATCACTGAGCTTCTCAGTGATGAAAAGGTAACAGAGTAAATATAACCTAGTTCTTAACCAATTCGATAGTCTACCCAAAGCGGCTGCTCTCGGCCTTTATAGATCGATAAAATTAGTCGAAGAAAGGGAGAAACTTAACAAAGAGCCGAATACTCGATCTAGAGTTTAAAGCATCTAGAAATAAGACAAATTTCATTTGTTAAGAACCTGGTCATTTCGCTGGAGATTATTGGCATAACCCTAAATCGGTCTAAATAATGCTTGTAAGAAAACTTTTATAAATAGCAGAGGTAACTCCCACTGTTATCACAAGGGGCCTGATTTTAGTATCAAAAAGTCGTGGAGAAAAGTAGTGCATTTAAAGCCTCCTTCAAATGAACATGCCTGGACTACTTCCAAAATCAGTGACAGGTGGTTTTTTGATAGTGGCGCAACTGTACATATGACGACAAGGAAGGATATGATCGACAATACAGCACTGTAGGTAAAAAATATCTATGCTAATGGCTATAATATTAAAAGCAAGTTAGTTAGGGAAGCTTTACCTTGAGGATTTAAATAACAATGAAATGTTTTTAGCTAAGCAGCTCTATGTTACAGGTTTAACTGGAAATCTATTGTTTATCTCCTACCTTACTCAAAATAACTTTGGCGTATCATTCAACCAAAAATGAATGTGTAACATAAAATGTTGGTTCTAAAAACATTGTAGGAGAAAATAGTGGTAGGTTTTATGAAGTTAAAAACAAAAAAACATTTTGCTAGCTCCCCGAACAGTCTGAAAATATTAGTGATTGGCACAAACTCTTAGGACACAGTAATTATAAATATAAAATGAGCTAGTATGCAATAGACTGCACAGGTAAGCCATTTGTGAAGTGTGTACACTCCAAAAACTCCAGAAGCCCTTTGGAGGAGGTTTCAAATAAACAAACAAACCATCCTCTTGAATTAATCCACTAAAACTGGTTGAATCTTTGGAAACATCTAAAGCTGGTTCCAAATATATGTTAACTCTGACATTTACTTATTTTATTTAAAATAAGAATAATACCTTAAATAAAATCAGTTGAATTTATTAAATGGGCTAATAGCGTAAGGTTCAAAATGACCTAGGATGAGAGGTTAAACGTTTTAGGTCAGAAAACGATATAGTTATTTATGCACCTAGGGAGTAAAGTAAGCCATTATTCCCTGTGCGAAAAAGTTGGTTCTTGAGGCGAAGCCGAAGGAACCATGGTCCCTAAATGAGTTTTAAAATTAGAGTTTTTAACGCTAATTAGCTTATAGATAATTATCACGAGGGGAATAATGGCACTTTACCCCCGAGGTACAAGGTACATACAACATTTTATCTCGAGTAGGGAGAAAATACAAATTTTCGTCCATTGCACACTTTTAATTTATTAGTTTAATAATTAACAATAATTATTAGCACTTATATAGCAAATATATAAGAGATTCAATATTAAAAACAAATAAGAATTGGAATTAAAATCTAATAGATGGTTATTCAGATACAGCTTATAAACAAGGTCGAAAAAGCAGTGCCACTAATCTGATTTCAACAACTTCATTACATTGGCCATTCATTTTCTACTATTTATAAATTAATTAAGTTGGCAATACTTACTTTATGAGTTCAGGGTAGAAAAGACACTTTAGTCCCTCAAAACTAATCCAAAATCATAATTTTTTCTCCCTACTGGAGATAAAAGAATTTGTTAATGAGGATGTGTCATCCTTGTTAAAAAATAATGGAATAACACGTGATCTAACTTGTAGATACTCTCCGCAGAGTAACAGTTTGGATGAGCTAGCTTAAAGGACTATTACTAAAGGTGTTAGAGCTCTTCTGATATCTGATAGACTCTGGAGAATCTAAAAGATTTTAGACTGAAGCAGCTGGCACCACCACTTAGCTGAAAAATAGAATACCATTAAGAGCACTGGACATCGACTACCATTATGTGTCACATCAAAGGGCCTTTGATTGCACCTGCTATCTTTGGATCCCCAAGGAGAAGAGGTATAAATTAGACTCTAGAATGCTGCCAGGTAAAAGAAAAACAATGAAAAAGCATACTATATTCGATATCACAAATGATAAAGTTTCTTAAACAAGAGATCATTTATTGAAATTTAAAAAGATTTTACCTTAAAAATTAGAAGCTAATATCTAATTACTAAAGACCAAAACTCATTTGAACAGAAGATAAGACAGATCTGGAGAAGATTGAAGATAAAAGAGTGATGTAAAAGGGAGGAAAATGCAACCACCAGGTCTGTGAGGAACGCACGCAAACTTATCGACTTCCAAAATATGTTACTTTCTGACGACGAACTGGATAAAACATAATTACCAGAGAATGACAACAGTGAAACACGACTTTATCTTTAAATCAAGTTCAACGGAGAAAAGAACAATGGAGGATGTCATGTGAAAATAACTGAACACACTGAAGAAACATCATACAGGATACGTTATCGACTTGCCTGAACGAATAAAGACAATTGGATCTAGATGGGTCTTCCCAAAACATTTCAAGGTAAGAAAATATAAAGTTAGATTAGATGCTTAATGTTAGGCTCAAAATTTTAAAAATTATCGTTCAGGCCCTACGTACACTCCTTTATTGAAAACATCTAGTATTAAGACTGTCATTGCATTAAAAAAAAATTATGAAAAAATTAACCTCTCATAGTCTAATTAAGCCATTAAAAGCTCCACCTATTCTAATTATTTGGGATAATAAAGCTGCTAAACCTCTAGCTACAAATGGTTTCACTTACAAAAATCACTAACCACACGATATGACCGGTATCCTTTAATTATAATATCTACTTAAGTAAGACTACAGTAAAAGATATACTTGCCCATCTACAGGGTGTAAGCTTTCTCACAAAGGCTCTAAGTGAAACTAATTAAACCAAGTGCTTAGATGATCTTAAGTGTTTTAAACGTAACCGTATTTTTTTTCTTTTTTTTTTTATCTTAGATCATGTAAGACATGACGGAGAAAAACATGAGTTGTGTGCCATTGAATTACCTTTATCGTTATGGTTTAAAGCATATATCACAGCTTTATTTTGATTTACCTAGGGTCAAGCTGTTAAGGCTCCAGGAGTTGGCACAGACTACAAACGACAGAAATCCATTATTTAAATATCTTTTTTACACTAAAAAACGTGTAAGGTCATCAAAAATCTAAAATCGAATTTTCGCGCCACAAAGAACTTTTTAGTTTATTAGAAAATAAAAACTAATATTTAGGAAACGTGGCCATAAAAATGCAAAAAACGAAATTATTAAAAGATTTATGCCTTGTAAATCCGAGACAGTCATCGTACGTGTAGTGTGTTGGTAAATTAGTAAAACTCAAAATCACTAAGATTAAAAAAAAAAAAATCAAATAATATTGGAACAACAATTGTAAATTAGACTAAATATTTAATTGTATTCAGAGGTAAAGCTGATTTAAGAACAAATATATTGGAGTCAGTTAAGGCTAGATTTATTTAATTGTAAATGTTTCACCATTAATGTGAATGTACCAGTACTGGTTAATGTTTCACTCTCAATTATTTTCTCTTGGTAGATTAAAAGATTAACTATTATTTAAAAACCAATATACAGAAAATATTGTGGTATCCGAGCGGAAAGGCGATCGCACTTCCGGCCAAATGTAGTTAGTAAACTATTTTTTTATTTTTTTGCAAAGAATATTTAGGAACGCAGCAGCGTTCCGCCCCGCCAAGTCAAAAAGTCAAAATTTTACAAAGCTGCCAGTGTATTGTATATATACTATAGGTGACAAACTAGGGTTTTTGAGGGTCTGCAGCGTGAAATACGAACAAGCTACCTAAATAGTTTTTTAATATATTTGTAGGCCGGGTCCTGTAGATTAAAAATAAAAAAAATGGTCAAAATCGGCAAAGTAGAACTAGAGAAAAATAGGTTTGAAAATGGTAGTTTTGATGACTTCTTCTTATTCTTATTCTTCCTTCATTTTATGTTGACGCACCTACAGCCTAAACTACTAAACCGATTTTAATGAATGAGGGCTTTTTGGATTCGTCTAGAACCCTAGTGCATTCCTAGATCAAAAAAATTGAGATAGCTCATTCCTACGCTTAACGCGGAGCGAGAAACCAAGCTAGCGAGCAGTCACTCTAACGTTGACGCACCTACAGCCTAAACTACTTAACCGATTTCAATAAATGAGGGCTTTTTGTATTCGTCTAAGGCTCTAGTGCATCCCCCCTCAACTCAACCCCCCCTTCATAGACCTTGTCAAGCTCTTAACTTCACTTTTATTTGATTCTAATGTGTGGGAATAAACAGTTTAGAGTTTAGAGAATCCTTCCTTAGGAACCGTACAAAAAGTCATGAAATCTGACCAAAAACCACTTGTGTGGTAAAAAAACACCCCGCCAAGTCTGTGGTCCAAAAAAGTTGTGAAATCAACTTTCTATCCCGCCAAGTGATGTTGGCACTTTCTCCTGACCCATCACTATCAACATAGATACTTTTCAGCTTCTTCTCCTTGGCGGTGTGCCTGCAGTACTACCTAATGTTAACTGGTTGTATTCCACGCACAACCATCTTTCCACACAAACCTCATTTGGCAAATGTGAAGGTGAAACAAGAAATTGTATTGGTGTTTGAAGAATATTAAAATTCCAGTTTTAGGAAATCGCGTGGCCCACCGCCAAGGAGAAGAAGCTGAAAAGTATCTATGTTGATAGTGATGGGTCAGGAGAAAGTGCCAACATCACTTGGCGGGATAGAAAGTTGATTTCACAACTTTTTTGGACCACAGACTTGGCGGGGTGTTTTTTTACTACACAAGTGGTTTTTGGTCAGATTATAACTACATGAAAATAATTTAACAGGTTACTAACATCGTTAGTAAAAATTACAAATACATTTTTACACATTGGGAGAAGTAACTCAGTATCTGTACTCACTAGCTTATTTATTTAAACAAACAAGTTTATTCTTATCATTTCAAAAATGATTTATTCTTAGCACTAGTTACGTCACATAACTATAGTTACGAAACATATGCATAGGTAGTTGTGATAAGATATAGAAACGTATATGTGTATAAAAGTATTTAGATAATGACTTTTAAGCATACACAAAATTAGTTTCTACGCTGATGTTGAATGATTTATTATTATAGAAAAGGAACAAGAATCTTTTATTCAAGTCTGTCAGTAAATAAATAAAACAATTGTATCGACTAAGCAAGAAATCATCTTGGCAAACAAGTGAATAAATATTGACTTTATCCGTTTTCTCGCTAAGGGTTTTTGTTCGAAATTAAGCACTGTTTATTTTCACGTCGAATGTAAATTACATTGCGGAGCCGAGGGACACGGGATACTGTTGACTATAAACGTAATTGCTAAGAAGGGCGAGTTTTATTTGATTCTGGCTATTTTAAGTTCTGTTAGCTTAATGAACCCAAGAAAGAGGAATGATAGGCACCAGCAAAATGGCTAGAGGATAAATTTAGTATCTCCGGAGACGGTTCTGAGTAGAACACAAACTATGACTGTTACTCCCTTATAAAATGTGTCATACTAATAAAGAAAACGCTAAAATCTAATTTAAAAAGTTATTCCTTTCAACTCATGCCAATTCAAATAAAAGGCAAGTAAATCGTTTTATTAATCGTGTTCTATCCCGAAACGAAACCGCAAAAGTTTAAAATTCGAAAACAATTCGTATAAACTTTATACTCGAAACATATTCTACGGCAAAATTTTAATCGCTTGCCCCTCGTAAAGTTTGAAATAACCTTAGCAAAGAAATAATTGAATCCGCACCTGTTATAGATATAATGCAAATAATTATAAAAGTGATGAAATAACGTTGGAAAAACCCGTAATAGGAAAATTTTAAACAAATAAATTTTATCAATAACATTATAAGAGCATTATTGGAGCAAAATTAATCTATTTTAACTGAACCTACTTTAACACTAATCGTGCTAGGTGGAAAGTCATTTCAGTAAAGAATACAAACCTTCACATATCCATTATATCACAGCTTTATTTTGATTTACCTAGGGTCAAGCTGTTAAGGCTCCAGGAGTTGGCACAGACTACAAACGACAGAAATCCATTATTTAAATATCTTTTTTACACTAAAAAACGTGTAAGGTCATCAAAAATCTAAAATCGAATTTTCGCGCCACAAAGAACTTTTTAGTTTATTAGAAAATAAAAACTAATATTTAGGAAACGTGGCCATAAAAATGCAAAAAACGAAATTATTAAAAGATTTATGCCTTGTAAATCCGAGACAGTCATCGTACGTGTAGTCTGTTGGTAAATTAGTAAAACTCAAAATCACTAAGATTAAAAAAAAAAAAATCAAATAATATTGGAACAACAATTGTAAATTAGACTAAATATTTAATTGTATTCAGAGGTAAAGCTGATTTAAGAACAAATATATTGGAGTCAGTTAAGGCTAGATTTATTTAATTGTAAATGTTTCACCATTAATGTGAATGTACCAGTACTGGTTAATGTTTCACTCTCAATTATTTTCTCTTGGTAGATTAAAAGATTAACTATTATTTAAAAACCAATATACAGAAAATATTGTGGTATCCGAGCGGAAAGGCGATCGCACTTCCGGCCAAATGTAGTTAGTAAACTATTTTTTTATTTTTTTGCAAAGAATATTTAGGAACGCAGCAGCGTTCCGCCCCGCCAAGTCAAAAAGTCAAAATTTTACAAAGCTGCCAGTGTATTGTATATATACTATAGGTGACAAACTAGGGTTTTTGAGGGTCTGCAGCGTGAAATACGAACAAGCTACCTAAATAGTTTTTTAATATCTTTGTAGGCCGGGTCCTGTAGATTAAAAATAAAAAAAATGGTCAAAATCGGCAAAGTAGAACTAGAGAAAAATAGGTTTGAAAATGGTAGTTTTGATGACTTCTTCTTATTCTTATTCTTCCTTCATTTTATGTTGACGCACCTACAGCCTAAACTACTGAACCGATTTTAATGAATGAGGGCTTTTTGGATTCGTCTAGAACCCTAGTGCATTCNAAGTTATATATATATATATATATATATAATAAAGAGAGAGTGAGAGAGAGCAAAGAGATCACGATATTAAATATTCTTTAATAGTAATACAAACTTTGGAAGGGAATATACAAATCACTAAATTTCAAACGATGTTGGAGTTAATAATCAGGAATACAGTTGTTAAAAGAGGTTCAAACTTTCCGCAATTGTACCTGGTTGCATTAATTGCACCACAAGAAGTAATAAATCATTGTAAAAGTCAGTTTCAAAGAAGTTATTTACATACTAATGTTGAGTTCATACATTTTATGCATTATTTACAAGATAAAATGTTTAAGAACTAAGATTAGACAAACTCTACCCAGTTCGTATTAATTTATTACTGATATAAGTTTAGAGAAATCAAACTAATAAGGAAGTGGAAGAGATAACATTATTTATTAAAGCGAGACAATTTGATTGATGTTAAAATCAAACATTTAAATAGATGAGATTATAACCAAATTTAATGAAGTTTGAACTGTAATATACAGTAGATAAGAGCATCAATACAAAAAGCACTGGCAAGGCCATAGACTAAGGTAAATATAAAACACAAACGTGAACAGAACTAAAGAAGATGTAGAAATAACACACAAAAGTATATAAATATAAAGAAGAAGCGTAGGAAAAAGGGGGTCATTACATTTTTTATGTAGGTTCTTCTTAGTCTTCTATGTAGGTTCTTCTAGGCTTCTAGGTTCTCGCTAAGAAAATATTTAAATTATTTTAGCGCTCCATAATGTAAAATTTGACATGCCGATTTCTGCGGAACAAAATGCACTAGAACCTTTAAATTTGGAAACTGAACCTAGTTTCAGTTTAACCAGAAAAAAACAGTTTTTTTACCAAGGTGAACTTACCTTTACCTTGAAAGGCAATGACTTGGAGATAAAGCTCTATTAGCTTCAGACAATAAATTTGCTCTTTTAATATAACTAGATCATCGATGTACAGGTCGTTAAGCACAGCAACAGCAGCTAACGGGAAGGCAGCGCTTTCTTCTTCCGCAACTAGTCTCAAACCACGAATAGCTAAGTAGGGGCTGGTACTGTCCCATAAGTTAGAGTATGCAGCTCATTACTCCTCAACCACCTCTTCTGGGGAAAAGCGCCATAAACTATGTAAATAAAGCCTACCTTTAGCATCTATTAAAATTTGTCGGAGCATTTTTACTACATCCGTAGTAAAAACATGATTATGAAAAACGAAAATTCAAAGAATTGTCAACCGTGATTATTTGCAACTTGGGATCAACTAGCAAATGACCATTCAAAGAACAGCTGGAAGTTCGAGCAGCTGCATCACACACGACCCTTGTATTAATTTTGTCACCTTCTCCCTTAAACAATGATGTGGAATAAATTCTAAATATTCGCGCATAAACGAATTATAAGTTAGACGAAGTTCGGGTTTGCGTTGAAGCTTGGACTCAAGATGTTCCAGCCGACAAAGTGTTAAGTTTCGAGTACCAAAAAGTAGAGTAGAGTCAAGGGAAATAACCAACAGAATAAAAATAACACCGCAGTGATACACGGAAATCTAATATATATATATATATATATATATATATCTGCAATGTAATACCGTGATTTTGCTCACTGCAATATGGTTTACAATTTGTGTTACTGAGAGACACCTAGGGATGTGCCACGCAAGCGTGACACATAGGAACTGTTCCAACACCAGACAAACGTCACAAAGATGTTGGCTCGGCAAAACGCCATGTCCTGCATCGTTTCGTCGCTACCGACTCATCAGGGGCCCGACGATGCCCACCCAACTCTGGACCTATA
>KZ651791.1:309398-332817 GCA_001010745.2 Gerris buenoi
AAAAAAAACTGCTATTAGTTACGAAACAGGCAACACTGATTTTTTTTAAGAATAATAAGTTGGCTCTACTGTTACTTTCCACCACGATTTTTACTTTCCGCCACGATTTCTACTTTCCGCCACGATTTTCTCAACTAGGCTGTAATGGGATCCTTTTCTCCCTATAAACTAGGGTGGAAAGTTAATGTTTCCTCCCTTCTGGAGGAAAAAATCTTTCCTGTCCTAGGAGGTAAAAAAAATTTTCTTTGGAGTAATAAAATAGTTATTTATGTAAAATAGTTATTTAAGTTTTAGTTCCGAGCCGAAGGCGAGGATAGGCTAAACAAATTTACTGACGAGGCGAAGCCGAGGCAGGAAATTTACATGTTGACTGACGAAGCGAAGCCGAGGCAGGCAAATGTTAATTACCTGCCGAGGTGTAACCGAAGCAGGTGATCTTTAAACGAGTCAGGAATGTTTCCTTTGCTGCATAGTTGCATACAATATTTTATCTACTAACGACAGAAAAATTGCACTAATTATTATATTCCATTTTTAATATATAAAAGATTTAAAGAAATAATTTAAGTTGTAAAAAAACAAAAGTTTGAGTCATCAGAAAACAAAACAATTCAGTGTTGTCACTTTTTTTTTATTAACAATTGTTTTTTATCTTAATTTTCAGCGATTTTTTTAAAAATAATCATTGTAAAATAATAAAATTTGTTTGTCACTATCATTATTTAATTTTTTTCAAAAAAGATATCACAATTTAGCAGAATATTACGCTTAAATACAAGGGGCAAGTAAAAACAAGGTTCCCACATTTTTTTCAGGTGTAAAGCATTTTTTATTACAAAAGATAAGTACACCATCTGAAAGCTTGTACATTAAACTATTTTTCTACATAGTCACCAGATCTTGTTGTGATCTTGCTCCTAGCAACTTCCACTTGTTTCCGAAATTGAAGTAACACTTGGGTGGAAAACGCTTCAGTACAGATAAAGAGGAGAAGGAAGCGTTCACCAAGTTCATCGGTGGCCTGGCGGCGGAGTTCTTCGAAGCGGGTTTTCAGAAGTGGATAACACGTCAGGAAAAATGCGTAGAAAAATAGTTTAAAGTACAAGCTTTCAGATGGTGTACTTATTTATAGCATTAAAAAATGCCTTACACCTGAAAAAAATGTGGGACTCTTATTTTTTACTTGACCTATGTACATAAAAATGAACAATGTGGGATTGTTTATAACCTGCGATATAGTAACCTTTTTGAAGTAAAATTTTCTTAAAATGTGACAGCCTGTTTGTTATTTTGCTGACACTTTGATATTTTGCTGCGTGTTTTTTTTTTCACTTGTTACAAAAGTATCAAGAAAAATGACATTTTGCAGACTGAAATCGGAACAACAATGCTTAATTTTGCTGCCGTGAGTAGATAAACATTTTTTAACTCCACGTAATAAAAAAAATGGATTTTTAACTATTTTTTTTAGGCTCTAAAGTTACTATTTCACAGCCTACCACGGAAAAATATATTTATACAATTATAGGGCAAGAAATAAAATACGTTTCTTGAAAATGTGATAAATGATTCTGAATAACTGTGTATTATATACAAAACGAATGGTGGATTTTGGTCTGGGGTCTGGGACCAAAGGCCAAAGGTGATACGTCAAACGACAACGACACTGATTCAACATGAAAGTTCAGTGTGAAAATAATTGGAAGTAACCAGATTAATTCTGCATAGCCAGATGAATAGAAGAGAGGAGTTGATCCGTGAGGATAATCGATAAAGCGAAAGAAACAAGTCAGGCGATGAAAGAGTCCAATTAGTATAATCAAGGGTGACTACAGATCTGAAAAATGATTAAATGCAACGAAAATATACGAGAGGATGTATAAATAAAACCGATAAGGTGTGTGAGAGCGGAGCAACATAGAAGTTATGGACATACCACCGTACTTGATCTAAATAGAAATTTCACAATTTGTGTTAGTGAGAGACACCAAGGGATGTGCCACGCAAGTGCGACACATAGAAAATGTTCCAACATCTGACAATAAGTCGGATGTTGGAACCCTAATGAGTCGGACGCGACGAAACGATGCAGGACATAGCGTAATGCCGAGCCAACATCTTATTAACTTGCGTGGCACATCCCTTGCTGTCTCACTAACACAAATTGTGTACCAATTCCATAAAATAAGATGTTGTGTTCCAATTAATAAGAGGTTGGCTCGGCATTACGCCATGTCCTGCATCGTTTCGTCGCGTCCGACTCATCAGGGTTCCGACATCCGACTTATTGTCAAATGTTGGAACATTTCCTATGTGTCGCACTTGCGTGGCATATCCCTTGGTATCTCTCACTACAAATTCACCCTTATACCCTTCACTCATCGTAAAAGAGACAAAGGGCCACTTTTGATGCAGCTAACATATAAGTAATTAACCATAAATCCTACAAATAGATTGCAATTTGAAAGAGCTATTTATTATCACGCGAGTCTCAAGGTAAGTCAAAGTAAAAAAAAATTGCACATCGCCCATCATACTACACAATTACTCTTCACTCATCGCCAAAGAAATAAACACTCATTCATCACAGTTTACCAATTTCACTGAAAAGAGCCACGCACGTGAACCAACCTTCTCAACAATCAATCGTTTTAATCCTTGTGTTATAAGTTATAAGTGACGGTGATGATGTTTTACCTCTTTTAACTCTGGCATGTTTGATTTACATGGATCTTTTGCGAATGATGATTCATCTACTGTACTATGCATATGCATAACTATAATTAATGCAATCAAAGACTAGAAAGCAGTGAAATAAAATTACTTCACCAACATTAATTAGTAATATTAAAAACAATTACCATTATGTATTATGTATTGTAAGTATCCCTTCAATTATGTAGCTTATATATAAACCTAATATGAAATAAGATAAACACAAAAGAATTAAGAAAAAAATATTAACTTACCTTATGCTAATAATAAAGATACTTTTAACTCACAAAAAATAATAAAGAAATTTAAATGAAGGCACGTTTACACCAAATGTATCTCTTTTTTTGATCGACACTAAATAGTAAAAATCTTAATACAAAATAATAAAATACGACATACATCATTAGATATTCGATATTTTAGTAAAGAAACTGTCATTTATATAAATTTCTTACAGTCACAATAGCAATAAAGATATTTGAGAGGTATGATTTTAAAAGTAAATTCATTACTCAAACTTATAAGAGGGGAGGTTCCAAAGTAAAATTTTTTGAGTATAAGAAAATACAACAAACAGAAACTTAGCTAGCCACAACTTTCAGGCGAAAAAAATAGGTCAAGCAAAGGGTTCAGAGGCAAGGGAAATGAAGGGCAGATGTTTAGGTCGGGCGAAATAGCTTGTCACTTCTGTCTGACAAGGGCTCTAAGAAGCTTAAACATGGTAGGAAAAAGGGCCATCTACCAAAAAACATTTACACTGATTTCATCCCTTATTTTTTTTACTAGAAATAAAGGTTCTAAAAATCATCGCCGTTCATAAAAATAGGTCACTGCTTCAAGCCTTCCTTCATTTTCTATTCTCAAATTTCGCAGTTATGAAAATATCTTTCTTGAAATTTTAAGTTCTTTTTATAGGTTAATACAGGACATGAGCAATTTAAACATATTTTTTTCCACTGATAAACTCCAGAGGAAACCCTTCTTTATAATATTATAGAAAATATATATTTTGAATGCTTATGAACTTACCTGTTGAGTCTATTAGAAGACCTATTGGAAAAGCGGGATAAGGATAGACCCACCCTGAACGTCTAGGTTGATACCATGACTTCATTCAACCATTTAATTTTGAACACCATCATTTACCAAATGAAGTCTGAAGTATCAAACTATACTCTCCACTTTATGCAGCTATTAATACTTCCCTAAAGGAGGCATTTATCTCTATTACTTGTGAAAAAACAAAATTATAAACTTTTCCTAACAATGTCTCTTTCAATATTATTACTCTAGTAACGATATACCTTTTTAAAAAAATTTAAATAGAAGTATTACAACGTAACCCTAGGTTTATAATAATAAAAAAATTAAATAAGGAGCTAAAAATTTAAGACAAAAATTAAGTCTTATTACTACACTAAAAAACTAACCATAAAATAACGAAATCTGCTAACCAGACGATGCTAAAAGCAACATGGAAATGTGTAATTTTTAAAAAAATTTGATCTGACATTTAAGAAATATCAGGTAAAATAATTACTTGTAATGCAAATATAATTGATAATTTATTTGATGTAATTCATAGGGGTCTTTCACACCAAAGATGCAAGATGCGTCCTGGTCGCAAGTGGCATGTGCGTCTTGCATCCTTATGACACGAGCTTTCACACCGAAGTGGCACGTGCTACTTGCATCTGCTAATATCTTTTGTTGGAACTCCTCAGTTAGTTCAGTGTCTTTGGATTTAAATGATGAATTATCAATCATCCGACTCTTCAGACGTTAAAAAAATGATCATGAAAATTTTCGATGATGGAGCACGTATGTAGACCCAGACCCGCCAAATAAGGACGGACGCACGCTAATAAAACACCAGCCGGCTGGTTTTCGAGTCGCACGTGCTACTTGCATCCAGGATGCACGTCGCACTTGCTACTTCGGTGTGAAAGCTCTCCATTTATACAGTCCGGTGTTCAAGATGCATGCATCTTGCCACCAGCACGCATGCATCCTGCGACTTGCGACTTCGGTGTGAAAGACCCCTTAAAGGACATCAAATTGTATCTGACAAAAAGAAATCAGAAATGTTCATTATACAATATCATGACAATATTATTTATTTTCTGTTTAAGTCAGTTCCAATAATTACTTTTCCAATGAATGTAATTCATAAAATAAAATAAAATGTTAGTAGTTTTAATTAAAAGGTACCTTTGGTTAAAGCGTGGCTACCGATGGGTAGTACGACCGTGTGAAGGTAACTAATTTTGATCTCTCACTTCAACTGAAAAAAAAAAAAAATTAAATAACAAAAAGATTAGTTATAGAGTAGTAATAAGAAATCTGAAAATTAAAGAGAGCTTAGAGAGCTTCTTATATTAAAAAATAGTTACTTCGTTTGATTATTACTTCCGTTATAAAAAAAAAACAAAGGGGAGTAACAATCTAAAGAAGGTGTACGGAATGTTCTTCTTTAGACTTTTACTCCCGTAGTAAAAACATAAGTTTGATATTTCTTTGTCCCAAAGTTCATTGAACTAAACTAAACATCCCTTTGTCTTAATAGTTAATAGTTATTTAGTCAAAGTCATTTATATTATAAAAAGTCCAGTCATGCACCATGACTTCATGAGCGAATTTTCAAAGAAATCTGCGTATTATTGGCTTATGAATATTGGATATAATATTGGAAAAATTTGGTTTTTGGATGGGTAAAAAAAAAAGTTTTTGGTACACACGTGTACGGGGTACAAAAGTCAAAATAGTATTTACCCTTCAATATGCACATAATTGGAAAGCTCTTTAAGAGTACAGTAATTGTTGTTATGTACACTTTTATCATATTTTCATATAAAAGGGGTTTTTTTTGTCCCCAGTTTTTGACCCTAAATGGTCAAAATTTGACTCTATTAACTCCAAAAATTCTGGCCAACGAACTCATCCTTTCTTTTGATATGATTCACATTTTAAAATTTGTTAGAAATTTGTAAGTGCATCGTCTGGAGTGACACATATATACATACATACATAAAAAAAAGTGTTAAGATTTAGGGATCGATTCAGAATGGCCTGAAACGGATTTCCATGAAACAATTTTTCAAAAATTCGCATTACAAAAATTTTGAAGCCATGGCAATAGTTTAATTTTCTTCGAAAATTTGCTAAAAGACATAAGGGAGATTTAAAAAATTATAGATCTAAAAAATTAGGTACCACAAGATATGCACTCGTTTTCATCAGTCTTTGTGTCAGCAACGAAGACAGAGTGTGGCGATAACCTAATCTAGTTTAAATTTGGTTTATATGTTCTGTCCATTAATACTCAGGCAAGTTCAATGGTCATGTCTAAGTTCATATTAGCCATTTGTTGAACTTTCGCTAGCAACGCTCACGTAAGCTTAAGGCCACTCCCTGACTTCGGTACGGTATTGGTAAGCTCGTACGCTCGGTACGGATTCGGTATTCGGTACAGATTCTTTACCGAGCGCCTATATCTTAATAAATGAGTTAAATTAGTCCTCCCTGACTAGGACGGTATGCGTGGCATTGAGGCGGTAAGAAATCGGTATCGGTATACAGAGAGTCAATCACGCAGTAAAAACAGAAGCGGTAAAGTACTATCTTCCTCTGGCAATGACATAATCACGCCCCGACACTACAATAATTGAGATGTTGTTTCGTGGGGGAAGAGTGCCCCATAGGAGGTGTCTCTCGCCCTGCTCCGTCCTCGAACCATAGATCGGACCCAATGAATGAGTGGGGATGAGTGCCCCATNCTGAAGTAGATTTTAATGAATTTCACGACCACTAAAAAACACGACATGCTTTAAAAATCCTAAATAATCCCGTAAAACCAAACGTCTGGTCAACAGACAAGAGTTTATGAGCAATTACAGTAAAAAAAGAAAAATCTAAATATATTTACTAAAGAAAAAAGAAACAACAAATTTATAAAGACTAGACAAATCTTTGTCGGCCTCTTGGATCCAAGAACATTAAGTATAAATATCCATTATGATTCACTTAAAATTGCCCATTAACTATTAAGGGATGAGACACTAAATAATAATTTATTTAGTGTCTTTTTTTATTTATTAAGTTTTTAGTTATTTTTATTTATTTATTGATAAATGATTTCCCCCAAATTTCAGTTTGAAGCGGTGTTGTATTATGTGATTATTATTGTTTATTTGGCTAAAATAATGCGTCTAGAACAGTTTGGCAAGGGGGACGTGTAGACACGTTAGAATAACATTTGAAAGAGTGCCAGTTAATGTCATAATACAATATGCTTCCAAGTTTCACCTTTGCCTCACTGAGTCTTATACAATTGTAGAATACTATCACAACACCCCCCTTTAACTTTGTGCGTGTATAGTATATATCAGGTTAGAAATGGTAAGAAAAGTAAAAGTATCAGAGACGCTTCTAACGAACATAATACTAGATATTTGAGCGTCTATTATTATAACTCTATCGGATATTTTTAAAGAATAGAATAAAAAAAAAAATTAAAAATAATCTGCCAATTACTGTCGCACATATTTTCTTCTGTTTTGCTAATATGATCCATTATTGTCCAATTTATTTAATTCTTTCTCTCATTTTAAATTTGTCAAAATTGAATTGTGCTTATTCTTGTGCAAAGAAGATCCATCTCTAGGCTGTTTCCAACAAATCATCATAAAAAGGTGGGTGAGCTCACTCATTAATAGTTGGCACAGGAGTCACTAAATAAGGTTGAATTATATATATGACGAACAATAAGCTTATTATGATCTATCATTAAAATAAAGCGGTGTAGTTTTTGAAATACGAGTGTGTCGGTTCGCTTTATGAATGAAACAGATACTTTACTTTGAATATTTGAATTCACCTTATGTGTGAAAGGGATACTTTACTTTGAATATTTGAATTCACCTTATGTGTGAAACGGATACTTTACTTTGAATATTTGATTTCACCTTATGTGTGAAACAGATACTTTACGTTGAATATTTGAATTCACCTCATGAGTGAAACGGATACTTTACTTTGAATATTTGAATTCACCTTATGTGTGAAACGGATACTTTACTTTGAATATTTGAATTCACCTTATGTGTGAAACGGATACTTTACTTTGAATATTTGAATTCACCTTATGTGTCAAAACGGATACTTTACTTTGAATATTTGAAATCGGATACATAAAAAACACAATATAATAAATGAAATAAAATAATAAAATCGACTGCAATTGGTCCTTGATAACGTCATATCGAATTCGGATACATAAAAAAATACAATGTGATAATAAAAAATAAATAAATAAAAAATCGTCAATCGTCATGTCGAATTCTGCATACAAATGGCCCGTTATCTTGTATGAAAATGGCGGATCGTAAAAAAGTTTCTTAGCGAGTACCTTATGGGATAAAGGGACCTCCATCGAAAATATCAGCTTTCTATAGCTATTAGCGTTTTAGAGATACTGTGATGGATGAGTGAGTCAGTAGTATTTGGTTTTTATAGACAAGATACTATCAGAGAGATGAACATGACTAGCTCTTATGAAAGCAATGCGCTACTGGGGACTCAATGTCTTTAAAATAAAACGAAATAAAAAAAAAGTATAAAGACATATAAAGAAGTAATAAAATATAGCTTATTCTGATATTTCCACTGAGATCGGCAATTCAAGTAAAATTTTATTACCCTTGTTCTCCTAAGGAGAGAAAGATAGGCAAGGCAACTCACTTGATGTGCAACCTATAATTTATACCAACAAGCGTATAACATGGCTTTCGTATATGCATCAACTGAATTTTTGAATGTTAAGTAAGGAGTTCCTCCTAGCCCTTTGTAATTCAAGGGTTTGATTTATACACGCAAGCCTTTTCATAGTGATTTTCACCATAACACGAATTTCTGAATATTGGATTGTGAATTTAAATCACTTTCTAGCTCAACGTCAATTTCAGTTTCATACAGGAGCAAAAATGACTAAACGCATGCAATATCAGAGTTTTGTCTTACCTTCTGAATATTAACGTTAAAAAAAATACATTTTAGTTTCACTCGAGGAATATTAGCCTTATAATTAAATTACAACTAAATAAGAATACATAATTAAGTTAAGGATTAATTTAGATACATTATATTATATTTGTAGGTTTATCAAATAATATTACTAGAAATCGAATACACCTAGAATCAGTAAATAGTGTTGGATTTACCGACTTCGCAAATAATAATAATATTATGAATATTACAATAAAATAAATACATAATATAATGAATAATACAATACAATAAATAATATACAATAATTTACAATAAAATATATTCCGTCGTACATGTTTTCTCATTGTATCATCTTATAAAGCATCTTATTATCACCTTTTTGGTATTATCTTTTAACTTTATATAGCAATAATTTTAAATGGTTAACAACTTATTTACCTACCTCATTGTAAGTTATATTATGTTATCGTTAGTAAGTTATATTATGTTGTAATAGTAAGTTACGTTTATGCTATCGTTTGATGTTATTATATTGTGACATAATATAAGAATAATTCATCAAGACTTTATAATTACTTTAAATAAAACACGTTGTTCTTAACATTGATTTAGCTACACTAAATTAATATCAGATAATTAATAATTAATTAGACTAAAAAATCATTGAAGTAAAACCCGTATCTAAAGAAAGGGTGGAATGGGATTTGGTTAAAAAGTGTCCGACAACGAGTTACAAGGGAAATAGCAACACAATTCTAATTGTCTACTCTGAAATGCTAAAAGATAAGAGTATTTAAGAGGATTAGCAAACAAGCTTTTTAAGTTTTTTTTCTTCAATACTTTATCTATCCTAGACTATAAATATAATTTATTTTCCTTTAAATTTCTGGTGAAAAGTAAAATATTATCAAAGAATTTTTATAATTTTAACCCTTAAAGGGAATTCCTAGTTACTTTTTTTCTTTCAAATTCCCTATTTAATCCATTTAATCTTATTATTTCAATTAATTCAAAATGAAATCGAGCTCTGGATAAGGAAGAAATTTGTCAGTTTTCAAAACAAGCGTTCCAAATTAAGAAGAGGCGAAGGAACAACGTTTAAAGAAAGTTACCTTTGAGGATACCTTTACCATTACCTTGGGTATCTCTTTACATTAATACCGCGAGAATAAGAAGGTTAAAAGCCCTTTAACTGTTAAATTATTAAAGAGGGCTTCTTCTTCATCGTTTTAAAAAACAGGGAGAAACCTTGGGGAGATCTCCTAAGGATTTTTATTTGTTTTTTATTCTCTTTTTTCCGGTTAGTTTAAAGGCAAAAACAAAGCTTAACATTCAGATAAGGGAAGAGGATCAAATTCAATAAGGAAATGCTAAATCCCTAAGGTCTTCCACACTAACTGACAAAGGAAATTAAAAACAGTATACTAAGTTTATTTTTTTCAATGTACAAAACGGTTTTACATAAGCTAACTCTCTTTCCTTTTACAAACAACTTAGCGATCCTTGATGTTAATTTTAATTCTACTAAATGAAATTTAATTTCAAGTATAATGACATTACGAATCTTAGTAAATAATTATCAACATGATCAATCTTATAACGAAATAAACGCTTTTATCGCGATAAAATACAATATTACACATATTTTATCATAATACTAGAAGTTATTTAAGAGAAATGGAAAACATTATTCTTGAGAATGAAGTAAAGGACTACACAAAATAAATTACGAAGTGAATAAATAATAAAGTAAAGGACTACACAAAATAAATTACGAAGTGAATAAATAATAAAGTAAAGGACTACACAAAATAAATTACGAAGTGAATAAATAATAAAAGAACATAATAATCTTTCTTTTGACTTCTTAATCCTTAACTTCTATCTCTCAGCTTTAATAAGTACCAAATAAGCTAGAAACTTTTGCAAAGCAAACAATAAACTTTTAAGCATTTGTAAAATCGGACAGATAAATTTTGACTCAAAAGAGGCCTCATATGTTAAGTCGAAATCTTAACATTAAAATTCCTTTTGCAAATGAATTCCATTACAAGCAACTCTCTTGAAAGTGACCCCAAAAATTGACACATTTTTAGTCGAGACATCCTTAAAAATATATGGACTTATATCTTATATACACGCAGAGGATTATTGATTCTTTAACCTTCATTGAGGCTACTACTAAGAATAAATAATATTCTCGTAATGTAGCGCAACAGCCCATTAAGGGTATAGGCCTAAAAAAAGTGCTTTTAAAACTAAATACATATGTATATTATTATTAGTCGATTTATACGGTTGAATTTGTAATTGAACTGATTATATTTTAGAATTTTCACAGCGTTAGATACATTTTCTAGAAAATAATTTTCTCTCGATGTTCAGTGTTTTTGGCCAATTTCTTCAATTTAGAGCTCAAATTAATTTCTAAAATTGTGCAGAGGACTATGAATTTATAAACATGCAAATGCCAAATATCGTCAATTTGGCCCATAAGTTAACGCTTCACATGTCTGTGTCTGCGCAGACTAAAACAAGTAAGGCGCGCTTCACGTAAGTACTGAGGCGATAATCGCCGGTTTCTGTACGACTTCTTTACATTAATACCGCGAGAATAAGAAGGTTAAAAGCCCTTTAACTGTTAAATTATTAAAGAGGGCTTCTTCTTCATCGTTTTAAAAAACAGGGAGAAACCTTGGGGAGATCTCCTAAGGATTTTTATTTGTTTTTTATTCCCTTTTTTCCGGTTAGTTTAAAGGCAAAAACAAAGCTTAACATTCAGATAAGGGAAGAGGATCAAATTCAATAAGGAAATGCTAAATCCCTAAGGTCTTCCACACTAACTGACAAAGGAAATTAAAAACAGTATACTAAGTTTTTTTTTCAATGTACAAAACGGTTTTACATAAGCTAACTCTCTTTCCTTTTACAAACAACTTAGCGATCCTAGATGTTAATTTTAATTCTACTAAATGAAATTTAATTTTAAGTATAATGACATTACGAATCTTAGTAAATAATTATCAACATGATCAATCTTATAACGAAATAAACGCTTTTATCGCGATAAAATACAATATTACACATATTTTATCATAATACTAGAAGTTATTTAAGAGAAATGGAAAACATTATTCTTGAGAATGAAGTAAAGGACTACACAAAATAAATTACGAAGTGAATAAATAATAAAGAAAAGAACATAATAATCTTTCTTTCGACTTCTTAATCCTTAACTTCTATCTCTCAGCTTTAATAAGTACCAAATAAGCTTGAAACTTTTGCAAAGCAAACAATAAACTTTTAAGCATTTGTAAAATCGGACAGATAAATTTTGACTCAAAAGAGGCCTCATATGTTAAGTCGAAATCTTAACATTAAAATTCCTTTTGCAAATGAATTCCATTACAAGCAACTCTCTTGAAAGTGACCCCAANTTGAGGAACGTACTAGATGTAGCTTTCAGACTCAGATATTTTACCAGAATGTAAAGCATGATTTCGGCGAGAGAACTATAGTTGTTTGAAACATTTCTCTTGGTTCACACACACACGGGACACATCTCATGGGAAATGGTCGCTTGACCGATCTGGGAATTTTCGAAGACCTGTCCGGTGCCCATACATGTTGCGATTTACCTGAAATGTAAACCTGAACAGTAAACCGGAGCGTGTGTGCTATCAAATTATGACATAACTTCACACACACTTTGGTTCACCTGGACAGGTTACCCTTATAGGTATACCTGTTATGTCAGGTATACCGCAACGTGTATGGCTGGCTTAAAGGGCAGATAATTCCTGAGACCGTACGATATATATATATATATTATAATGTACATGTTCTTTACGTACTGTATAATATACATGTCTGACTTTTTCCATAAGATTTCATGCCACTGATACGGCTCTGGTTTACACAATGCGCAGGCGCAAATCAAATAGAAATATCTCTATAGGGGAATAACCTGAAACTGTCTGAGGTTAGGCGGGAAGTCAGAGTGGCCGTGTCTACAGACCATACTTGTAAAGTGAAGATGCACGTTCAGTTTTGACTTATCCGTCGACCGAATAAGTGTGTATTACAAAAGAGTAACAGTCTAAAGAAGAACATTCCAAAGAAGAACATTCCATCTGTTTTCTTGATAAGGGGAGTAATAATCTAAAGAAGTTCCCTCTATTTTTGTATTTTTTTAGACCTCATTAATAACTATAATTGCATTAATAATTTGATAAAACCTTATCATAAAATACAAGTAGGAATATAAAAATTTAGTTTTTGAAGTTAATCAATTTAGCAGCAAAAAATTAGTACGCGAAAATATGCAAAAGCAAAAGGTCAGAATAAAAGGTCAAAGGTTACCTTTAGAGCAAGTACAACCTCTCTTATTTTATATTGAAATGTTAGAAAAAAACCACGCCCTTTAAAATAAAAAAAAAAATAAATCACTTAAAAAACTTACTTTTTAAAACTAAGAATATCATATACGTCCAATCTAAAATATATTAATATTTTTTTATTAATATTTTTTATTTAAAATGTATACACTTGTGTATTTTGGGTAATGAATACAGTTTAATAAAAGCGCCCTGCCAACATTTTAAATTATTTATGCTAATATTTATTTTTATTCAATTATTTATAAAAAGCTAAGGAGAATAAAAAGGGCTTAATTATTTTTTTATTTTTTTTGGAAAAAAAAAGAAAGACAATTTGAAGAAATTTACACGATATTAAAAGAAAGGGACAAATTTAATAATTAATTAAATGAAAACAGAAGTTAAGTTCAAGAGTTTTCTTTGTATTTTTACAAAAAATAAACCCAGCTCTAAACTTCATTAACTCAACTTGTAAATGACAAAGTTCATCACGGACTTGTTCTTAATATATTAATGGCATTGAAGTGGACAAAAGTAAAATAAACAATTAAGATAAAAAAAAGTCATAACTAAACAATGAGACTCAAGTAATGCATTTTTTAAGCTAGATAATTGCGGGCCATCTATAAGTTAAAAACCTGTAAAATATAACACAATTTTAAGATTACATCTAAAGCAGGGGTGTGTTGTGGCTAATTCCATAGCTGCCCCAAGCGTTCCAAATTAAGAAGAGGCGAAGGAACAACGTTTAAAGAAAGTTACCTTTGAGGATACCTTTACCATTACCTTGGGTATCTCTTTACATNGGTTTACACAATGCGCAGGCGCAAATCAAATAGAAATATCTCTATAGGGGAATAACCTGAAACTGTCTGAGGTTAGGCGGGAAGTCAGAGTGGCCGTGTCTACAGACCATACTCGTAAAGTGAAGGTGCACGTTCAGTTTTGACTTATCCGTCGACCGAATAAGTGTGTATTACAATAATTTTATGTTTATAATAATCGAAGTGAGATAAAAGTTTTTTGACTTCTTCCAAAGTAAGTGATATTCACGGTTGATTACGTTACAGATTCATCATCAGTTTTCTCTGAACTACCTAATAATTTCCCTCGACCTATAATCGCAATAAGTAGATATAGTATTTCCTGAGTTTACGCCCTCATACTTTACTTGGGTCATATATCATACTCTGTGGACTGAATTCTCCCTTCCTCTATATACACCGCTCTTCCTTTCCCACCTCAAGAACAATTTTTTCCCTATACAACATCATATTTCATCGCATTAGGTTCATTTTCCATGACAAGGCCTCCCCCCTATTATACAATAATTTTCTTTTTACATCACTTTGTGTCAACCCTTTTCCCTTCAAATGTATATTTACCTAAAAAGAAGGTTTTCAGTACATATTACTTTTTTTATATTTTTAATAAATACATTAAATTTAGTTAACTAGTCCATATATTTTTTAAAAAATCTACAGTAAATTTGATATACAGGGTGTGGCAAAAGTTCGACAACGGCTAATTATCTCCATTAATATTTGAGATACCAAACTGCGGTTTGTTGCAATCCTCATCGTGCATAAAAACTACTTTTTTTGGTGGGTACCCATTTTCCAGCCAATTTGGTTGCCGCCATATTGGATTCAACTTTAAAATTAAATTAAATCAAAGAGACTCGGATAAACAAACTTACCAGAAATCAAAATTTCACACCTCTACCCATATTAGTTCATGATATATATGAGCCTAAAGTTTTGTTACTGTGGTACTTACTGATTAACTCATCAGAATTCTAAGGCACTTCTAGCAATCCTAGAAACTTGACATTTTTCATTTGGAACTATAATGAACAAAAAGAGAAAAATTCTGGATTTCAAGGCTAAAATAACGGCCTATTCAAAATATTAAAAACAATATGGGTCTGTTTATATATGAACATCCCCACATCCGCTCCACTCCCTCTGCAGGAGGAAATACAGGACAACCTGAAAAGCCAGCTCCATCAGGGACTACTGCGACTACCCGAACACCACAAGTCCAAGCCACCTCTAAGCCTGGTGTAACCATTACAAGAAGTGGAAGAGTCTCAAAGCCCCCGATAAGATATCCACTATAATTAATATTGAGTCTTGATGATCACCGTGAGAGAGGGGGGATGTTTATATATAATCAAACCTGGGTTTTGTATTGTTTATGCTTATGTTTTTATTGATGTCGATATTGGATTTGGCATTTGATATTATAATTCTCACTTAAACTAAAATGTTTCTTGATTCCTTTATAAAATATAAGTTAAGTAATTAACAGGGTCAGAATCCATGACTTTTTATCGGGCTAGTTAGAAAAACTGACACGGCGTTACTAACTTAAGGCACTCATAAGCATCCTCTTAGATTTTCGCTACTGAGTCCGTTCTTATTTAAATCATGGAATAACATTTTGTGCAAATTTTTGAATTAACTAAATATTACTTCATTTTATTTATTTATAGCAGATTTTCATAGATCTAAAAAAGTCTACTTTTAAGCCTGAATTTCCAGATAATATTTCAAATTAACTATGTACAAGGTTTCATAAAAGTAAAGCGAACTCTAAATTTATTCGTCTCTATACACTTTAATTTACTTAAGTTATCAGTTATCACACACGTGAAATTATATAGATTTAATCATTGCACTCATAAGACGATACAAACGCTACCTCCACAGTGTGGAGTCCACACTCCACATCCAGGTACACAATAAAGTTTTTTAATCATTATACATTATTCACCTTATACGATTATTCAACAAAAGTAGTAATGCATATTACTAGTAATCATTACACATATAATACGATACAAACGCTCTCACACCCAGGCAGCAATAATACAGATTTTCAATCATTATTTACATAAATATATGATAAAAAAAAACGCTATATTATCTCACACTGGTAACCATACTCAGACTAGCAATAGTAAATATTATTAAATTCTTATATTCAATTGAATTGAATTACATTCAATCGAATTTAACGGTATTTTTTTATTATATTTTATTACTTTAATTCAATTTTATGGAATTGGAGAGGAGGGGGGATGATATTTAGATATCACAACCAATAAAATATAAAATCTTTTGAGACACATTTTCGACACACAAACACAAAAAAAAGCAATTCTTTCAAATGAAAAAGTTTTATTATACATTTTACAGATTTCTGTTTTCTTGCGTTTTTTTATTAGAGTTATTTGTGTTTGTTTCATTCTTCTCTCGGAAAAAAAGGGAACCCTATTATTTGAGAAAACTTATAAAAAAAGGGCTAAAACAAGTATGGCTTGAAATTGAAAGGAACCGCATCGAAATAACTTGAGAAGCGAGACAAAGAATTTGTTTTCTCTTTTCGAGATCTTCTTTTATTTCAGGTTCCATCTCGATAAAAAAAAACCTGACTTTTTTGTCGAAAACTTTTAGATGTTCTTTGAGGGTTTCTTCAGATCCTTTTAAGTTTTTAGTAAAATCCTAAAGGTCGTTCCCAAAGAAAACTTTAGAAGGATTTGACTTTTCCTCATTGGGAAATTTTGCATTTGGAAAAAAAACCCTTTGTTTCAAACAGAAATTTCTTAGCAGACTCAAAAAACTCCTCCTCACGTTTTTACATCACATTATAATTCCATTTTAAAGAAAAATATATGATTTTATAACATGTTCTATTATTATTATAAAAAAAAAAAAATTAACAATGGACTTTTTTATTTTTACTACGTTTTTATTAGCTTGCTTTCTTGTTTGTTTGTTTGTCCAGTACAAATCTTGCAATCTATTTTTAAGTAACTTGCCGAGTAGCTAGACATTTGAAACTTTTAGAGTAGCTCAGAACACGACGACGATGCAATATTTTAATACTTTTAGCCATCTTTCAGCAGAATGAAATTCATTTTCAGCAAAGTTTGATGTATGGACAGTTAGTTCGGAAAAAATCCGCAAATTATTTCATTTGTTTTGACATATCCCATATAGTTACAGTCTTTATTTCGACGAGTTTCAAATTTGTGTTTTTTAAAAAAGATATTAACATTAAATGTGACAAACATGTGACAACCAGGTTCATTTATACTTGTATCCTAGGTATCGGTTTAATTTTTCTGCATCAGTACTTCTTAACTTGTACACATTTTTTTCTTTTTTTTTTCTCTTACTGTCCCTACACGGGGGTATATCGATGGCACGGTTTAGATTCGGTCGTTGTACCAAGATTTGTCACCTCTCTAGATCGTTGTCATTTGGAATAGAGATGAGAGTAGGCTATTACCTAATTACTAAATATATAATTGATTGTTTGGCATGTAAGTCAAAACGAGTTTTTAAGAGGAAAAGAGATAAATAAAAGTGTTAGAGGGAGCTAAGAATAGATTCTAGGAGTTAACGAGAGAGTGAGTGATGGGTCCGGCATTCTACTTCCTAGGAAGTATTAATGGTTTTAAACTCTTAAAAACCTACACTGCATTGTCTATTTTTACCAACTCTAGTTCAACTGATTCTTATAAGTTTGCTAGAATAAAAGCTATTCTTTGTTACAGAATAAATTACTTTTGCTTTCGAGCTAACAGAAGATATCATAGTGATTATTTTGACGATATGACAACTGCAGCAAAAATGGGCATCGATATGATTATTTTAATTCTTCTTAAGTGATGTGAAATAATTTTTATGCCATTAAGTTTAAAAAGAAGTCGAAGAATCTTTGATTCAATTCTTTTGGACGTTTTGTAAATTACTTTTTTCTAGAGGAGCAGAGGATCAATTAAATATGAATATATTTACTACACATAATTAAAAACCTTGAGGAATCTCAAATATACATTGTCTGGAGTAAGTTTTCTTTTGAAGCTGAAGGTCCCAAAAACCATTTGTGAAGCTTTTTTATTTTTAACTAGGAAAACGGAATGAGCATCAATAAAATATTAAAGAGGGGTAAAAAAAAAACAAAAAAAAACAAAAAAAAACATAGGACTTACGCTAGACGTCTTATTCGCACGCCTTTTATTTAAAAGATGGCGGTTTGAGAAGAGGTAACTGTTTGTAAAATCTACAGCAGGCATAACCATTTACCTATACGATAGAATATATGGAAGAAAGACTGGAAAGAAACAGTGGTATTTAACATAGAACATAGAAACGATTAGGGGGGAAAATGAGTTCGTCTATTAATGCAGAGTAACGCAGTTGCAGTTGATGGAATACTGCAATCGTATAACAATATCTATCTCAGTTGTTTTCAAGTAATGGAGAATTACACAAGCTTCCTAAGGTACAAAAGATGCTATAAAAGCTAGAAACACCGCAATGAATTAGTCTTCATAAAAAGTTTAATAGCAGTGTGGAATGATCCATGCAGTGGGGATTCGAACCACCATCTTTGAAAGCTTAATTCGGGACTAGGTATCGTTATCGACAGTGGAAATTATTCTTCAGTATAGCTTAGTTAACTAGAGCGTGTTTACTGGAAACAAAGGATGTCCGTGGTTCGAGTCCCGGTGCTGAAGTCTATTTTTCTCTGTCTGTCCCGTTGTAAATAGTAATTATAATTTGATTTATATTATTTAATTAGTTTTAATTTCACAGCTATTCGTGTTGAACTAGAATAAAAATTTAAACATATAACTCTGATTTAAAAAGTTCAATGGATTAAGAGCAAATTTTTATGCATTTGTTGCTAAATCTAATAAAGATGTTGGTACATTATCAGACTCAGGAAAATTGGCTCAGCTTGGCCATATTTCCTGGGAGCGGTATAATATAGAATTTCCGCAGTTAATATAGTAAAGATTAGAAACAATGAAATTGCACAAATAAGTATCAATACATAAGAGACAGCAGCTGGCTCCAGACGATTTGGCAATGACTAGGCCAACTTAAATTATAAGATATGTATATGGAAGAGTTGAAACCAATCTGTGCCAACGTTGGCATTATACGATTTTTCTGTTTAGATGTGATAAAACATAACACGTCATAAAGTTTTTTGGGTTGGAATAAAATGTTACGTAGTTCTGACAAATTTCCAAAAACAATGGTCAATTTTGGCCAATGTTCACCAACAAGGCGTGGGCCCAGCTTGGCGTTATAATCTGGAGCCGGGTTTAGAGATTATGCATATAAATTCCTATGTAAGAACTAGTCCAGGAAAATAATGTTAGTTTGTCTCTTTAATACATTACCCTTAGGGATACTCACACACTACAAACATAATACATTTGGCTCGAGCTTAAGCTGTATCTTATTTATCTAGAAAGACCCATAGTTTTATTTTACACAACTAAACGACGTCGGGCAGAGGAAAATAAATTTATACTTGTTTTGGACTTTTAAAATTTAAAATATGTATTACGTTATATGTATTAAAAAAATGTAATATTATGAAATTTACAGTGTATGAGTTAGGCAACGGATACCCCTACAATCATATTAACCTTCTGCACATAGCTTTCCCATGCGCACAATCTATTATGCTATGCCATATTCTTGATCATTTGACAAAACGCCACACATATTGGCAGACTTTTCTTTGTGTTCAAGATTTCTGAACTTAAATAACATTTCTAATTATTATAAAATTATTACTAGTAGTTCTGTGAACAGTAGACCTCGCGACGTCCAAAAATGCAAAAATGCTTTATATATGTCGATAGTAATGATTTCAAGAATAATTCCTGCCAAATTCGAACAAGCATTCCTTCAAACTATGGAAAAAATATTTTTAATTCGATGAANATGTGGATATACTACTCCGTATATGTCAGGAATAAGAAAGTTTTAAGTGTGTCAGGAGCTGGACTGTATACTTAAAAAGCTCCGGCACCAAGAGAGCTTCCCACAGGGTACACTCACTATGACAGTTCAAGCAGAAACCTAAGGTCTGAGGTTGTAGATGCAATAACTAATAAGGTTTAGAAATATGTTCCGATAGAAACAAGCACGTCCAGCACACTGCACTCCAAGAGTATTCGGTAATGTACGAGGTGCTGAGCTTCTATTAGAGAAAAAGGAGATTCCACTGCTTTGGGTCTCAGGACACATAGGGATCCCAGGGAATGAGAAGGCAGTTGACTAAGGGGGGAAAAAGGGTTCCATGCCATTATGTGGACCGGAACTCGCAATTCATTGCTTAGGAGGTCAGGCGAAGTTAGCCATCAAGAAGTGGATCTAAGAAGAAGCAAAGTGGGCATGGATAAGAACGAGGGATTTTAGGCAGTCGAAAATGGCTACTGCCAATCTGGACAAAAGTAAAACCAGATGGCTCATTGGACTGAGTAGACCCAACCTGAAAAACATGATTGGAGTCTTAACGACATGGTCAACTTAATCGAAGATGACCCCACCCGTCCAGTGTGCGGAGAAGAAGAGTAGCCTGCTTACCATTACATGGGAGTATGTGAAGAATATGGGAGACTATTCGCTTTTACACAATAGGAGCGGAAGAAATTGGGGAAGAGGAGCTTGTTACATTAGAGTGGCAAGACAATCCTCTACTTGATATCCCAAACTAGGAGCTTTGAGGGTAAAGCTGTGGTTCCATGAGTGTGAGTTTCAGAGGTAAGCAAAGGAACCGAAATGCGGTCTTGTTGCTGGAATTGGCTTCCCCACTCCCTTACTACAGCTACAAATACTACTTTTTTTACACGCTTCATTTAACTTGCTATGTTTTTGTCTCCAAATATTGTAACATAAATTTTCCCCATTTCTTGACTACCTAGAAAGCTGAAACTTGCACAGATTATATGTATTTCCACGACAATAAAATAACCAGTTATTAGTTCTACAAAATATACATATAAAAAAACAAAACTTAATCTATAAAAGAGTGTCATCAATTTAAAAAAAAGAGTTAGTTGTTTAATTTAAGATTTCATTTAAGCTAAATAAACAATGATATCTAAGAATGAACAATAAACATCTACAAAAAAAAATGAGAATGTATACGAAATTATTGAATGTTATAAAATAATTTATTGTATAAAAAACTAACAAAAAGAAATCCGCAAGTATTAACATTTTCAAACAAAAATGTAAAACTTTAAACTACCTCTTTTTTTTTAATTATAACTAATTTCAACTAGACCTGCTAATGCTATAAGAAAAGCTTTCTCAAAGCTCGAGGAATAAAAAAAAACTTTGAAAACCCCTAGCTAAAAATATTTGACTTTTAAAATTAAAGGATTAAATAATAAAACAAAAAAAGAGGTCGTGAGATGAAAAGAGGAGGAGAGGTTTAAAAGAAAATATTTAAAAGGCTAAAATTGATTTTTTTTTTTTTAGCAGGAATACATTAATATAAAAATAAAATGAATATTAATAGTTAATTGATTATTTTAACCACTTGAATTGAAAAAGATTAAAGCTCACGTTCGCAATAATAAGTGTAACTGGAACAGTGCCGCGTGGTTCCAAATTTTTGATATTTAAGTATTTTTCTTAATTTGGTCTTTTCTTTGCGAGGAAGCTATGTGCCACATTAATTGGCAGAGTATTTTAAAGAGGGATAAAGATTTTTAACATTTATTTTCTAAAAGAATTAATATTGTATTAATATTTCATTTTTATCAAAACAACGGGCCTGAGAAAATACAATTAGAGTTGACATTTACTAACATTGTAACATTTTATGTTAATTTTTAATTTTTCTTTAATTAATTTTATTATAACGAAAATTTAATTCCACAAGCAAAGGAAGTAAGGTCGATATTCGAAGGATTTATTATTATTGTAAAATATGTGCATATTTAGTAGTACATTGTATCTTGTATCTTTAGTATTAAGCATCTTTATTGTATCTTTGTATCTTTCTATTTTGTCTTTAGTTTTTGTATCATTGTAGTACATTCCTGTACTTTTTCAAAAATTTGAAACTTAGGATTTTTTTATGCTTAATAACCTTAATAATTAATAAATAAATAAATATATTCATTATTACATAGCCGATGTCTATCGGATATAACAAGTCAAAGTAAAATAATCATACAATATGAAATAATTATTTAAAAAAAAAAGAAAATAAATAAATAACAGCACTTATAAATAACAATTTAAGAGCAACAATAGTAATAACAATAGTAATAACAATGAACCGAAAACCAGGAACAATGAACTGTTAAAACAAAAAATAATAATAAAATAGTAAAACTCTAAGTATATTATTTGTCAGATAAATATTCTGAGATAGAATAATAAGCTTAATCTTTGAGTATTTGTTTTAATTTGCTAGCCAATTTGTCAGCCAGGTACAGATTTTATTGATTTCGGAAGGTTTAAATAAACTTATAGCTGGATTTTACGAGAAGGATCTATATAATTCTGTACGAAAAATTGGCAGCACTAATTTGCCTTTATGCCTAGAGTTTCTGTTGTGCATTGCAAAAANCTCAGTTTCTAAATAGTTTTTAATGAGAGGGTCTATTCTAGAACTTTGAAACTTTCCATTTTAAGGGATTATAATATAATCCCACTTTATAATAATTTTGTTTTATATATAAAAAATAAAATATTATAAAGTTAACAGCCTATCAACGTTCTGTAACTTTAATCGTTGTAAAGTTACAAAATAGTTGATATTTTATGAGTGATACCTATAAACAACTCAAAAATTTGGATTAATATCAATCAGGTTACGTATTTATAACGAAAATCGTCGTAGAAATTAACACAGAAAGTGGCCATAATTTTATTTTTCATTTTCGTATACGGACTTCAATTACCTACTTTTATTTGACTCATCAGTTGTGAAGGGTTTTTTCAAGTGTAATAATGTGAGTTTTTATAATACACTAATTAAAATACTTTAACATTAATACTAATAAAAAACACCTTATATATATTCTAACGAAACTTGATTATGTATGTAATCATTTAACAACAAAATGTCGGCGTAGTTCGGTAATCGGTCACAAAATACACTAGAATCATTTACAGATATATTATAATAAAAATCAATAATTTCATAAATACTTCATACTCAAGCTTAACATAGTCTAAATTTGGATAAATGAATGTAAAAAAGGTTACAAAACTGGCCCTTAGATTCAAAAAAGATACTGTCCTCAGATTCTTAAAAGTACCAATGTACTAAAATAAAAAAAAAAACAGGTCCAACCATTGGATCACATGATTTTATACTCATAAGACCATTCGTCTAATAATAGAAAGCGAGGAAAATGTGCCGCAATAATTGGCAGGATTTATTCGGTAATAGAACCGCACGGACTTCAATTTAACTTTTGGATTTCTCTTCAAAACCTCTACCAATTAAGCTACATACTCGACGATTAAGCTACA